>AYEL01081102.1:0-12209 GCA_000484575.1 Olivierus martensii
ATTATATACAGTATTTATTTAACAATATATATAATGCTTAAAATTACTTCTTTTAAAATTTTTTACTGTTACAGTATGAAATGGTTCTTCATAAAATATCTGGTGAAAATGGTATCAATATTTAAATAATATAACACTAGTTAATCTACAATTCTACTATATTGATCAAATTTTTTTATTTAGATAATTATTCAGATTATTGTTGGATCTGTGCATTTGATGAAATTGGATGCTTTATAGTATTCAATGTTGTTAAAACATTTTATTTTCAAGAATTTAATTAGTATGTATTATAACAAAGTTAACACAAAGTTCTTTTAGGGTTTGTTTTGTAGATTTGATTTTTTTATTTATTATTACACGTTTTTATTGCAATAGTTTAGACAATATCAAATATCTATATAATTTTGCAGTTAACATTGGAATTGAGACTGAAGAGAACATTATTGGCTGAAATGCATAATTAAATCTATGATTGCTTGTGTTATATTTTAATATTTTATAGATTAATTTTATATGTATTAAATACAGTGGGTGCAGATGGGAGTAAAGTTATGTATATAGAAAGTACCGCAAACTAGCGTCGTCTGCTTACTCGCCGCCATGTTTGTCCTTCCTGGATTTCAGTGGCAATTGAATATACGCGTTAAAACGTGATTTGCTTTGCTTTTGGTATTGGTTGGTAAAACAAAATGAAATTGAAATCAATGGGTTATAATTCAAATCGTCCAAATGTTTTTATTTCAGAAATTATTTTTTTTATCTTATGTCAATATTTTAAGTAAAGAATTCAAAATAAAAATTTGTTGCTTTGCTTTTGGTATTGGTTGGTAAAACAAAATGAAATTGAAATCAATGGGTTATAATTCAAATCGTCCAAATGTTTTGATTGAAGTAGAGAAATATAATGAATTTCGATTTACAAAGAAAATTTTTTTATAATCAGAAATTATTTTTTTTTATCTTATGTCAATATTTTAAGTAAAGAATTCAAAATAAAAATTTGAAATATGCAAATTCAATATATAAAAATCCAAATTACTATTATTTTTTTGTATATTTTATTCAAAGATTGAATTGATTTAAAACAGAAAGTTAAAATTTTTAAAAATCACTAATACAAAATTCAAAATATATATTATTAAGCTACCTCTTAGTTGAACAAAATGTGTAAGTCTGTAATGGAACAAATACCAACTGTGAAACTTTCTAAAGATATTTTTCCTAAGTAAAATTTATGCCATCGATTGAAAAAGTTTATTCCCACAAACTTATTAAATTGTGATGAATTTTAAAAATTATATTATGTTATAAGGTAATCTATATCTGAATTTTTGCATTAAGTAGAAGAGCCTATTTTATAATAATATATATTTATATTGAGTTATATTTTATTTATTTTTGTTAACTTAAAAAATTATTTTATTTTAGATTTAAATCCATAGGTAAAATCAAATTTTTCTTCTTAATTGATAAAAGTTATCTAATAAAACAGAAAAAAGAAATATTAAAAAATTTTATTAATTATTAACCATAGGTGGTAACTACTATCCTTTATGAGTATACATAATTCTGATTTCATCTTGACTATAAATTATTTTTATTATATGAATTAATTTTAGTCAAAATACCTGTTAACTAGAATACAAAATTCTACATTATCTAAAAAATTTAATAAAATAAAGCCAGTTTCTTTACTATTTTAACAAGTAAAATTGATTAAAAATAGATAATATTAAAATTTATTCATATAGTGCAAAACTTCTGTTTTCATTACACGATAAAGTACGATTTGCTGGATTTAGCATTGGAGTTTCGCGTGGTTTAGGACAAAACGGGAGGAATGAGTCATGTGATGTATCACTATCCAATGGGCAGCCGTAAATAGTGGCAACAGCCGGGGAAAAGGAATGCGGTACTTTCCATATCCAGAGCTTTAGATGGGAGCAATCTGCCCTGGTACAAAAACGAATGGGGAGACAAGAACATGGAATATCATTACTACTCACCAAATATTGTATAAAAAATTTTTCTATAAATTTTCCATTCTTAAAAATTATTTAAGAAAATGTGTATTGAAAGTTAATAACAGATGTATTTTTCTTGGAGGGGGAGAGGGGGGAATGCTGCTCTGAGTATGACACTGTATAGATATTTAATATTGTCTAAACTGTTGCAATAAAAAGTAATACAGGTTGACTATCAAAAATCTGGCAACCTCAGAACCTGAGGATTGCTGGATTTTCAAAGATTCCAGATTTTTGATGTATATATATATATATATATGCTGTATATATTTAACAGAAAAAGACTACTTGTACAATGCTTCAAAGAAATAAAATTAAACACTAAATGAAAAGCAAATGAAATTTTATTATTAAATATCTAAATAAAAGACTAGTTCTTCAGAATTTTAATTCAACTAAATATAATAATACTATAGAATTTTAATTTGTTACTGTACCCTCAAAAAAAGTTAAATGATTTTATATAATGCCAATAAACAAAAAAAAGCCAGAAAAAAAATGCCAAAATGTTAAAAAAAATTTCTAACGCCATGTCTAAAAAAAGCCAAAAAGAGCTCATTTGGCATCAAAAAAGCTAATCTGGCAACCCTGGTTGCAAGCATGACCTAATATCTGATTCTGGAGTACAGCGCCATCAAAACATAAAAGACGCCTCCAGAAAACAATTGCGCGCCAATGCGGTAAATTTAAAAATATGCTCTGATATTCATGCCAGAAAAGTGATGGAACCGGAATATTGATTACCGAATTTTTGATAGTCAACCTGTAATAAAAAAGGCAAATCTACAAAGAAAAAAAAAAAAGATTGAAAGAACTTCGTTATTTTATTTTCAGTTTATTCTTTAACTCATATAATTTAATTTTTAATACTTAATGTAATTTGCAATGAAAAATTTCAGTTTTCAACAACTCCTCCACATCCTTGTAAAAAAGTGGGCAGTATTCAAAGAAGGAAAAAAAAAAAAAAAAAACTCAAATGCCACTAAACAGATGGTACCATACATTGCTATCACTATACATTTTATCAGCTTCTACAGCCATTCTTCTTCTTTTTCTTTTTTCTTATACTTCTGCCTCTTTTAAACATTGAACCCCTTATTTTCTCAGATACACATCCACTTTTCTTCTTTCTCTCCTTAGCTTTCTTCATTCATTTACTCCACATGACCAAATTATCTCAAAGTTGACTTGCATATTGCATCTATCACACTCCTTTTCATTCCATACTGTTTTCATATTTTCTTCATTCAAGACACATCATATCTTGTCATTGTAGCTACACTTCTCAAATTTCTCATTTCCATTGTCTCAAATGTTTTCTATACCTTTCACCCATCACCAGGTTTCACTTCCATACATCAATGTTAGAACAAGCACACTGATATATAGCCATCTTAGTATTCTTTGACAGATTCTTATTTCTCACATACCTTCCAAATATATTCAAACTTTTAATCCAGTATTTGCTCTTCTCATGATCTTACCATCAATGCAGCCTTCCCTCTCAAATATATTTTCTAAATATACACTCTCATTCACCTGTTCCAGATTCACTCTATTCAGTTAACCTCATCACTCCTGTCAAACAGAAATACTTTTGTCTTCTCTGCAATTATTCCCATCTATTTCTTCTGACATGCTTTATTCAATTGTGCAACAAGCATCCTCAAATCTTATTCATTCCTGGAAAGGAAAATATTGTCATCAGAATACAACAGACAATATACACACTTATCACTCAACTTTACTCCTAATTCAGACAGCAGTTTCCCTCACACATGCATTCATTATATATTAAAAACAGCCATGGGGATATATACCCTTGTCTCATCCTTTCCTCATTTGAAAACCACTTTGACATGTCTTTATTTATTCTCACACTTGCAGAACTGTTATCATACATTGATCTCATTATCCCAAGCAGCTCTTCATTGACACTGTATTCCCCTCAACACTTTTCACAGATTACTTGTATTCAATATGTCATATGTCTTCTCAAGATCTACAAAAGTACAGAATGCCTTCTTAAAATGGAGAAACTTTCCACAATCATATGCATTGAGAAAATTCAGTCCAAACATCCTCATCCATCCTTGAAGCCACACTTCACATCTTGTACTCTCTCATTCATCACCCTGCTTCACTTTCTCAAATCACAATCTTACCAAACACCTTCCCAGATACACTTAGCAAATTTATACTCGTATAATTCTAATATATTCTTGCATTCACCTCTCTTTTTCTTCCCCCCTTACAGATGGGATACTTGGTTTGCTTTCAATCACTGCTACTTACCTTATTCTAACTTTTAAATATAAGTAAATCAAATTTTCCTATACTGCTGTAAGTGCTTTGATTTACTTATATTTAAAAGTTATAGATGGAATAATTAGAGATTTAGTTTAGTCACTTAGAACCACACCTATTGTCCAACATAGTTTATATAGGTACCACATCTATTCAACAATAGATTTCCCACCATACTTCAACATCTCAGCTGTGACCCACATCCATGTCAGAACTTTCCCCACACTTCAATCTGCCAATTACACTTGCTTCTTCACTGATTTGCACATCACACTCCTATGTATTTCTTACATTAATCCTTATCTCTTCTTACAGGGCCCACTCTAGGGGTGGACATCCCGGACATTTATCCAGGGCAACATTTTGGTTGTGAATGTGACAAAATATTTATAAGTTAAATACTTAATTAATCGAAATTTATATTTGCAGATTTTTCTTTGGCTAAAATTACCATGCAATTTGCATTTTGTATTTACTGTTTTGCCTAAAAGCTAAAAAAATAAATTCTTTTTTCTAGCACTTAGGTAGGATATAAACATCTTTATTATAGTTATCATACAGTTACAGAAACGTTTTCGGTCTATCCGACCCTCATCAGCTGTATCTAAACTATATACATATATTATGTACTCTTTGAACATTAGTAAAGCTAAATAATATTTGCATCCTTAATTCTGAAGAAACCAACCTCTTTGAACATTACTAAAGCTAAATAATATTTGCATCCTTAATTCTGAAGAAACCAATCATAAAAGAGCGGCATGTTTAATTAAATAACAAAAAAGGCTAGGTATCTAAGCTGTGCATTGCATAGGATAGCACACAGGGTGCAGCATGAACTTGTTTGAAATGGGAATAGGAAGAAACAGTGCCACTGAAAGACTGGACCACAGACTTGCCCATGGCAAGTCCATGGCCCAGTCTCCACTTTAAAAAGTACATTAATGGTTTAATAAAAATGTCATATAAAGCATTAAGCATTCATTTTAAAAAATATATAATGTATCGAATTTTGAATTTATTGTACATGATACAAAATACAAACATTAAATAAAAAAATTTCTTTTTGTCTCATCTGAGATGAGGCCAAAAATATTTAAAAATCTTTGATGAGGGATGACTAAAAATTTTAAAACTATCAAAATACTGTTATATATAAAATAGTTTATTTTACTCTAAGCATACTTTATACAGGGGATTAAACCATTACCAATTAACCAAACGAATCTAGCCAAACTCCCTCTGGCGGATAAAGTCCATATTAAATTTCAGTGCCACCATCTGTTGGATTAATAATCCAACAGATGGTGGCAGCTGTGACCCACATCCATGTCAGAACTTTCCCCACACTTCAATCTGCCAATTACACTTGCTTCTTCACTGATTTGCACATCACACTCCTATGCCACCATCTGTTGGATTAATAATCCAACAGATGGTGGCACCGTAGCTTAAATTTAAAATAAGTGTAGAAAATTTAATATGGACTTTATCCGCCAGGGGAGTTTGGCTAGATTCGTTTGGTTAATAGTTTATTTTGGCACAACTGCTTTGGATGGTAGATAGTGTGCTCTTGTGGTGGCCTGCGAACTATCGGACATGTTATGTCACATCGGGGCTAGACGGTTGGCTCTTTTCGATGCCAGGCATGTGACAAAAGTCTCGGATGTCATCCCCTCTCGGCCGCATGGGAAGGAATATCATGCATTGACTAGTTTATTACCTCTAATTATAAAAGGGCAGTTTCGTTACACAATAGCATTATTCTTGCTAATACGTCGGTGGTGATAATCATTTGATTTTTATTTAAAATAAAAAGATACATATTTTTAAAAAGTATATGTTTAAGGGACAGCAATTGGTATTTTGTCTGGGGCAACATAAATGCTAGAGCAGGCATTACTTCTTGTCCCCATTCCTTTCTTCAATAGGTTTGTGAAACTCATGGAAATACTCTCTCAATCTATGAACTATCATTGATTCATCCCACAACATTCTACCATTTTTATCTTTCATATCAGACAAACCCATACTTTGTTCCCTTCTCAAATTTCTGACATAACTTCCAAATATTCTTATTCCTTCTTCTCAGCTACAGAATGTGCAATTTCATCATTCCACCATGTATTGTCCTTCTTCCTATTCTCACTTCAACTATTTCTCTCATTACACATTCCTTAAAGTGTGTTCACCTATCTTCTATGTTGCATATATTCTCATCCACTTGACTCAGATTTTCATACACCTTCTCATACTTTACATGCAGATTCTCCATTTTCATTCACATCCATACTTCTTTTGTCCTCCTTACATTTCTCAAACCTCTCAGCAGATTCATCCTAGAGATCATCAGATAGTAATTTAAACCTATCTTAACTCACCTCTCATCACTCATGTCCATAACCTTCCTCTAAATTTTCATCACACATAATCAAAATCAATCAATCATACTCTTGTGATCTCTCTCACAGCTCTCCGGGTGTATTGATTTGATGGCCTTGGGCCTATATGATATTCGAGACAAATAGCCCTCTTTCACACAAATTTCCAGTAGTTGCTCCCCATTGTCATTTATTCTAGGATCATCAAATTTCCCAACCAGTGACGTAACCAGCTTTTGTTTTTGGGTGGGCCACACCAATGTGAAAGAACATTCTCCCATATGCGTTTTATTAAATCGTATTTACATAAAAGAATGCTTGATGATTGGTTAAGCTATTTAGCAATCATATTTATCAAGAGAAAAATCGTAAAAGCTCTTGATTTGGACAAAGTAATCGATCATTTTGCATTATTAAGTAAAAATCACCGCATAATTTTGTATTGAGCTGATATCAAGCATCATTAAGTAAAAATCACCGCATAATTTTGTATTGAGTTGATATCAAATAAACACTTGTATTTACCAGTATTTTACCATAAATTATTTATTCTTTCCAGCTACATTATTAATTATACTAATTAATAATGTGCATTAATTAAGTAGGCCTACTGCGTAAAATGTGCAAAGGATGCGTTTTTTCGCAGCTTGTAAATAGATTTTTATTGCTATTAGCGTGAAATTATGCTTGTGGTTTTTTATTTTCATTTTTATAGAATACAAGGCATCTTGGATTATGAGGTGTTTAATGTATTCAGTTGTAAATTTATTTTTACAAAACTCAAGGCGTTGTAGGTAACTCAAGTTATGTGGAGTTGAACTCTTGCGGTTTTCAATTTTACGTTTCGGGTCCTCAAGGCTTCTTGGGTTATATGGAGTTGAACTCTTGCGGTTTTCAATTTTACGTTTCGGGTTATTTATTCAGGGTGGGCCAGAACTTTCAATGCATGGGCCATGGCCCACCCGGGCCCACCTTAGTTACGTCCCTGTTCCCAACCAATCCTCCACTCCATCTCTCTCCACACCAACTTTGTTATTTCAAATCTCCAGCCACAATTGTTTGCTCAGTGCCATATTTTAATTTATCACATCATTCAGGTCACACCAGAATATATCTTTTTCATTTTCACTTGTATCATCCACAGGAACATATACTATCATCAGAAAACACTCTGCAATCCTAATTTCATCCTTACCCATATTATTCTATTATTCACACACTTGTATTCTAACATACACTTTTTTGTTCTCTCATTCATCAGCATACCCACATCAATTCTTGCTCACTCATTATCTTTTACCCCAGGCCATATTCCCATAATGTCATTTCTTACACATTCAAATTGTGATTTGAGTGTGTAAGGATGACATGGGAATAAGGTCTAGGATAAAAGATTTGATATGTTTCACTCACACAAAGCAATTCCAGTCTATATTTACGTGTTTCATTCATAAGTTCTTGTTTCACTTGTCTATTTACATTCCACACACAGCCGATTGCTATTTATACTTCTGTTTCTATTCTAATTGTTTTTTATTCAGTTCAATTTTAAATTTGTGTTTGACAGTTCAGTTCTCTTTCCTTAATATTTTAAATTCAAACACATTTCAGCAGTACTTATGCACACTATTATTTAATGAAGCACTTTCAGTGCAAAACCATCTTCAGCACTATAAACTATAGGATCAAGCATATAAATTTAACATCGTTATTGCATTTGATTTTAAATTCGAAATTCAAAATTTATGCATTAATTCAATATCAGTTATTTATATTAACTTATTCATTTTAAAATAATAATTTCATAAATCTTATATTATATGTATTATAATATAAATTTATAGATAAATATCAGTCTCATCATCATAATCACTGTCAGTTGCCCACAATGGGTATTGTGATCTCATGAATCATTTTGATGCTAGGAATGTATTAATATATTCCATAATTATCTCTTTTCGGCCATCCTCATGGAGTCCACCAACATTTTCCATTATCCTAGTAACTGCATTGATATATCTTGTTAGAAGTCTTCCCCTACTTCTAGCTCCAATAACTTTGCCTTGAAGTATATGTTTTTCCAGGCCATCTCTTCTTATAGTATACCCAAAAAATCTTTATTATTCTACATTTTATCATCATGCTCAACATGTCTTTAATTTGCAATTCACTGATTATGGACTGATCGGTTCATCTATCTGTCTAAGGAATTCTATGCATTCTTCTCTTAACATGTCATTTCAAAAGGTATCAATTTTGCATAGATCTGATTTCTTTAATGTCCGGCATTCAGATGCAGACATGAATATTACGAACCTGAGACTCCTCATAAGGCATTTCTTTATATCTATTATGTATGTTGTGACTTTGCCAGATCTTTGTTAATTGTGTTACCACTAATTTTGCCATTCTTGTTCTTCTTTTGATTTCTTCTGTGTTACTGTCTATGTTCATCAGCAGGGACCTGAGATAAATAAAACTATCCACTACATGTATGCTGTTAATCTGGTTGATAGTACTCTGATTATTACTAGGTCTGTCAATAAATCAACCATAATTTTAGTTTTTCTCTTTTGATTTTTAGCCAAATCTCGTTACTGGCATCCTCTACTCTGTTAATTAAAATAACTAATTCTTCCATTGCAGTCAGGAGAGTGGTATTGTCAGCATATCACAAGTTACAGAATTTTCTGTCATCTATAGAAATGCTGCCATCCCAGTTTTCTGTTGCTTCTCTGATTATCCATTTGAAATAACAAAGTTGGTGTGGAGAGGGATGGATCCATTAACCATAGATGTTAAAAAATATGGGAATCAAGATACATCCTTATCAAACACCTTTTCCCAGTTGAAAGGTTCTGAGAGATCATTAGTGATTCTGACCTTGGCTTTGCTGTTTTGTACAGATTCCTAATTAGAGTGAGTGAGTGATCAGATGTTGTGGTGTTCCCATTTCAGATAAAATAGTCCACAATTTTGGCCATCTCATCATAAGCTTTGCTGTAATCAAGAAAACATATATAGGTTTTTCCCGTTATATTCTCTACATTTTTCAATGATTTGTCGCATATTCAAAATATGCTCTCTTGTCCCTCTCCATGGCATAAAGCCTGCCTGTGAATATCAATTTATACATAATTAATTCATCAATCATTAATAGTATATAGCCACGCTGCCAATATGTTTATTATAATAAGTCTAAACAGAAATAATCTAAAGGATAAGTTCTCTTTCTTTAGAGCTTTTAAAATCTTTGCTATCATCTGAAATTTTTACTTTAGTCTGGTGAAGGACTGCTCCCTTGAGGTCCCAGACAACCCTGGGCATCACTTCATAATACTCTTAACTTCTGGTTATTATGAAAAGTTGAACTAACAATAGAAAGATCACTAGAGCATGCAATCACTCTTGCCATATAAAAGGCATGAGCCCAAAGGGAATCAGTTTACATTAAATATCAAATATAAATTTATATTTATTAATTATTTATCCTTAAAATTTAACATGTATTTATTGACATATGCATACTAGTTTGACTAATTTGCAGTAACACTTGTAAAAGAATATATTAAAAAAAAAATAAATACAATTATTAATAAATTGTGAAATAAGTATATACAATATATAAACAATTTAAAATCTAGCAAAGTTATTTTGATAAAAATAAGTCAAGTTCTTTACAGAAAATACATCAGTTTTTCGTTTGAGATTAGAAAAAACAAACATTCTTAAGTTCTGGATTAAATACAGCTCATTCGCAAGTATGGATTTTATTCAGCATAACGTTTTCGGACTGTTGAGTACTGTCCACCCTGTTACAAGGATATGGGTTGGCTGCACCCCTGTAACCACAGGGCTAAATGGGTTATAGCCCCAGGGTGCCAGCCTTTTGGGGCAGCAAAAGTTGAATTTGATGTCGATACCGAATTCCGCATAAATATATATTATGTTATTATTGATAAACTATCAGAAGTACAAAAGAGAAAGTGTGCCTACGATGACATTTACTCAAAATTTGGTTTCTGGTCAATTTGAAAAATTAAAATGAAGACGCAATTAGAAAGAATGCTGCAGAGTTATGTAAAACATATGTTGACGATCTCTAGAAATAATTTTATCAAAGATTGCCTTCATATTTAAACATGTTATATGTAAGATAAAGAAAATATATCTACTGCGGAACTTAGTTTGAGGACAATAATTGATTCAAAAATTGAGTCTACATTTCCTAACGTGGCCACAGCAATGCGCATTTTTTTAAGTATTGCCGCTACAAACTGCAGTGGTGAAAGATCTTTTTCAGCACTTTAAAAGAATAAAAATTATATACACTCTTTTTTGGGACAGGGCAAATTAAATGATTTAAATATTTTGTCCATAGAGAGTGATTTATTTAATTATTTAAATATGTGTGATATTATTAACCAGTTTGCCAAAGGAAAATAAAAGCTAGGAAAATAAATATTTAAGTTATATATATAATAAGTTACTTTTGTTTTTTGTTTATATAGTTTGTTTTTGTTCATATAGGTTTTTTAAATTTTGTATGAATTTTATATTTTTATTTGTTTATTGGTAATATATTGACTTTTTCTAGTTCTGAAACTTTTGTAAAACTTCATTGGTCACTCCGCTCTTGCTTCTCCTCTCGTGTATTTTCTTATGAAGAGGGGTGCATTATTGTTAGTAGCTCACATGCAGCAAATATCTTAGGACACTGCAATGGGTTTGATTTTTTTTTTGTTGTTGCATTGCATTATAAAACAAGTACAATAAAAATATTCCTTGATTTACTCAAATAATTGGGACCAAAGATTTTTACGTTGCTGTAATTTTGTAGAAATTGGAAAAATGATTTTTAAACCAAAATTCTGAATCAAAAACTACTCGAGCTAGTGGATTACTGTGATTGCATCTATATTATGTTATGGCACCACATTGTTCTCTGACTGAAAGGGAGATAATGTCACATGGAATAATATTATACTAGTAATATAATAATTAAGATCAATAAACAATATACAAAACAGAAATAAATCAAGTAACATGAACTTTTAAATGTTGCAAATCAACATGTTTAGACTTGTAACTTACAAATATGATAAGTAATAATTTCAAGTATATGCTTTATACAAATAATTCTATCAAACCAAACTTCCTCTAGCAGTTTATTTTTGAAATAACTGCCAAATTAATAATAATTTTAAATTTAGGTTAAGGTGGCACTATCTGTTATTTAATAATTGAACTTTAATTTTTACTAATTTCCGGAAATTAAAAATTTGCCTTGGTCTGGAGATGAACTAGGAACTTTGGGTTACCGTCCCGATGTCTTACCAGTTACATTACCAAGACATCAACAGATTTTCAATTTTGGGATGTATATACACTGACGGAAAAAAAAATCCCAACACCAAGAAAAAATTATTGTAGAGTAATGAAATTTGGACAATGCATTTGTGTAGTTAACATGTTTAATTGATTAAATTTTCAA
>AYEL01081104.1:0-16368 GCA_000484575.1 Olivierus martensii
ATAATAATAATAATAATAACCCCTCCTGAATCCTGCTAAGCTGCCTCAAAGTGGCGGAGGGGTGTACGTGGGCGGAATAGGCAATGCAAGTCAGAAATCCTTTTCTGGTAGGGTCACCCTGGGCTAGAAGGCTATTCCACTATCCTCAACTAAATGTTAGCAGGTGTCCCCACCTCGGTGGTGTTTTTTCTAGTTTACTATGATACAAAGCAGAAAACGAAAGCACACCGGCTTGGACATAGCCCACCAGAGACCACCAAGGCTGGAAAACCACGCCAACGCATGAAATGGACAACAGATATGAACCACAGCACTGATAACAAACGCACTGTGACACGGAGTATCAATACAACAAATTCCTGCGATTTAGAATTTATGTAAGAATAATGGTTTGAAAAACCACGCCAAAGTGAATCAATAAAAATATAGAATTCGAAGAACAGCGTTAAATGGAGCAGTGTTGAGCGGGGTCTTACTGTACCCTTTTCAACGAAAGATGACCTGCCTTATATGATAATCAGCTTATGGATTACAAAGGTCAATTCATCCAATAAGAAAAACCGGTTTCTGTTTCGTTCATCCAATAGCAGTTTACTTTTTATCATCGCTAATAATTTGAAATGTTTGTTATCTTTTAAAAATTGCTAAATTAATGCTTTACATTTCATGGTTATGTTATTAAATTAAATTTCTAATCGCTTAAAATTAAATAAATACAACGAATGACGTCATCGTCATTTTGTATTTAGCAGTAATGGCGGATAATACAGTTATTTGTAAGCGAGGAGAAACATTGTTCAGTCAAGCTAGAAATGCTGTTTTAAATGTATATAAGTATTTTAAAAGGCAGAAATCTTGCGAAATAACATCAACGAAAATTCACTCGATATTGTTATTTCTGTATCGACGATTAAAAGAATTGTAATCGAAGGGAGCAAAACAGCAGAAGACGATCTGGAAATGGAAAACACGCCTTGGAAAGAAAAGGGGCTGAATTCTGCTTTTCACGGAATTGGCAAATGTGATATCATTCGGTAGATCTCATCAAACTGGTCAAAAATTATAATAGAACCATGGACGAAAATGCACAGATTAGAAGATATTTCGAAAAATTTATCTCAGAATTGGTAAAAATATTTCCAAAAATTTACCTCAGAAATGGTAAACGAACCATGCACTGCTGCCATATTGAACGAGAAGTAAAAAGTCACGTGACCATCGTGATGACGAAAACCTGCTATGGTTTTACACCTTGTTTAAAAGCCAAAACTACGCCTTACTGTATTCTTCCGATTATATGGGTTATGATTTTATGCTGAAATCCATAAGTTACTTATGCAATTTATGGATTTATATAGTATATAGACATTAATATATAATATATTTGCAAATCAAGAGATGTATAATTACATCATTTTGAGTGTTCTTGCCAAGGAGTTTGAATATAATTCTTGCGCGACACCTTCAAGTTGTATTACAGTAAACACCCGTATAACGTGCTCTCCAATAACACGAATTCATGTAACGAAATCTCTTTTCTATAATACTAATTCGTGTAATTTTACATCTTGAGTGTCGCGCAAAACATTGTTCCTTTCAAGATGGCGTCGCGCACAGATATCAATACTTCGTTGTGATAAAGTACTTTTTCACTTTTCCTCCTTCCCTGAACTTATAATAAGTTTGTAAATTAATAGGTCTGCTCGTTTGTGCTGATTTTGTAGAATATTTGTATTACAGTAAACTCCCGTATAACGTGCTCTCCTATAACACGTATTCATATAACGAAATAGTACTTTTTCATACTGCTACTTATCGGTTCCGTTTTCGCGATTGATTTATATACCGATTTACTACTAGTAATATATATTGAAAGTGTCGCGCAAAACATTGTTCCTTTTAAGATGGCGTCGCGCACATGTATCGATACTTCGTTATGATAAGTACTTTTTCATTTAGCTACTTATCGGTTCCGTTTTCGCGATTGATTTATATACCGATTTACTACTAGTGCACTTCGCCGGTTAATGACGTCTTTTCTGACGTCACTATCAGTTGAGGTTGAGACGGAGTATAGTAATATAACTAAAAATATGCAAAAATCTCGGATTCCGTGAAAAGCAGAATATTGCCATAAAATTATATAATTATAACAATACCTTATGTAAAAATAAAAAAGTATACAAATTTTTACGTTTTAAAAATAAAGTAATTTACATACAGCGGACACCCGTATAACGCGGGGATATGTTCCGTGTTATAGGAAATCGCGTTATACGAGACATGCATATCAGACGATTTTATGCAAATTTAAATTTGTCTCTGAGTTCCAGCACTGATCTATATTGCTAATGAGATGGCATTAGTTTCGAATATGATTTTATTGTGTGCAGAGTATTAATTAACTTGTTTTATTAAAGAAGGTTTTCTTTTAATAAAGGAAAAACAAAACAGAATACAGGTAACTAAATTAAAAAAAATATATTATATACAAGTAGACCACATAAACACGGATTCCGAAAACGCGGATTCGTATAACCCAATGGAAAAGTTGCTACAGTTGTCATGGAAACAAAATAAACATCGTTTGGTTTTTATATAGCCAACCGATATTATAAGTAACGTTAAAAAAGTTTATTCTACACGTTATACGGGAGATACAACTTGTTTTAAAGGAGGTTTCTTTTAATAAAGGAAAAAACAAAACAGAATACAGGTAACTAAATTAAAAAAAATTTTATATATAACTAGACCCAGTATAACATGGTATCTGAAAACGCGGATTCTTATAACCCCGATTATTAAATAGCGTTGTATGAGTACTAGTCGCAATCTTTTCGTCGCGTTATACGGGCGTTTACTGTATAATTTTTAATAACTTTAATTAAAAATGCGTAATGTTAAAATAAAAAAAAAAATAATTATAACGCATATATAGTGTTTTTAAACATAATCAATAACATATATTTTTTATTAATGCCTATTTTAATAAGATTAATTTGCTAACAAAATTATTATGACAGTACCTATAATGATATATAAAAAATAATTAACATTTCTAATAAAAATTTTTAAAAATTGTGATTTATATTGATAGATATAATTTGATAAAAAAGAAAAACAGAAAAATTCCGAAAATATCCTATTAAGAAGCAAGACATATACTCTTGAGAAAAGCTTTTCTAAATAAGATTAAGTCTGGTGAAATAGAGTAACATTCTTCTGGCAAACGTTTCAGTATTTTCTCGTAGAAAAGAGAAGGAAAAAATGACTTAATGCTTTTTATTACGTGTTCGTGATTGATATACTTTGACACTTTTGCTAAAACTAAGATGCGAGAGCGAATAACAATTTTAATAATAAATACAGTGTTAGCTTTCAGAATACCTTTAAAAAATAAATTTATTAGAGATAATTTTGTTATGGAATGCATAATAAATATATAAAAGGGAAAAAATATTTAGTAATTCGCGTTGATTTGTAATCAACAAATTGAAGTGGATGATTATCTGTCTGGAGGATAAGAGAGTAATGGTCTCACGAAATTAGACATTATATCATTGATTGTGCGGATACAGATAGGCTCATTATAATATAGATAAGATAAAACTATATAAGTTGATATCAAACAATTTTGTTATTATAACAGACATTACTATTAAAGGAAAGAAACAGAAAATATATTTAGAATGTATGAATAGATTCGATTATGAAGGGTGCTAACCGGAGCATGATTCAAAATCATTCTCTTTCTTTTTTTTTTATAACTAACCATATTTCCATTGATTTTCTTTCAATCTTGAACTTGTATTAACATTGATTATGAAGGGTGCTAACTGGAGCATGATTCAAAATCATTCTCTTTCTCTTTTTTTATAACTAACCATATTTCCATTGATTTTCTTTCAATCTTGAACTTGTATTAACAAGATTCTACTTTTTCACACATATTTTATATTTACACAACTTTTTAAATCTGTAATGGGGCATTTATATTCCTAAATCCAACAGTTTATAGACGCCCTTATTTGTGACTATTTATGATAATTTTGTACACTGGAGCCATTATTCCACAGAATTTTCCAAATTTGAAATAAATTAATTTTTAGAATCACTTATGATTTAGTGATATAAACTAAAACTGTATAAATTTGTATAAAAAAACTGTATAATAGAAAATATATATAATTAGTTTTATTTATTTCTCTAATTAATTAGAGAAAATTAATTTTCGTTCGTCTATCGTTCTAAGGTCGTAAATAAGTGGAATTTTTTTTATTAAATCCACTCATCAAAAATACAAAATCACTGCTGTAATCTGAGTACAGGTTTCAAGTGTTTTCAAAATTTAATCTAAAATTAGCGAAGGAAAAATGCTTGCATTAATTACATACTTTGATCTTAAACTCAAAAATTAAATCAAATATAAAACTTATTCAACTACCAAGTATAACAAAGAGTATCATCGTTAATGGAAAATCATTGATAGCAAGTTCTTATGTATACTTCTTACATACATCACAACATTCCAATTTTGTATGTATAGAAACAAGCTATGAATTATAATATGGAAGAAAACATCAGGTTGAAGCTAGCGAACTAAATTTAAAAGATTCCAATTATAATTAAATTTTAAATAAACTAGCATGCTAACAAGTTATATTTAAATAATTTTTATATATTACAAAACTTAATCTTTTCTTAAATTCGAATTTTCATTATAAAATGTTCCTAAATCAATATTATCAGGTCATCCCAAAAGTAAGCCGTTTTTAGCATTAAGTTTTGAAAGGATATAAAAGATAAATCACTTGCTAATTTTTAATGAAGTATAAATTTTCCATTTGAATCAATAACACACTTCCGACATTGTGAAAGCTTTAAAAATTCATGTTTAGACAAGCGAAGACATGTTTGAACAAGTAACTTACAGTATAAAAAAGACATTACTTTTGGGACGACCTGATATTAATGTCGGAATGGCTTTTAAATTGAAAATAATGAAAAATCATTCTTTTCTCAATACTGTAAACTGAAATTGTATAAATTTATAATAGAATATAAATGTAAAGTTATATGTTATGTATACATACTGATAATATTGAAAAATTATCTTAAAATACGATAATTTTTCAACATCAATAATACAACAGGACTTTTTAAAAATTCATATATAATTAAACGTACATATATAAAATTCATTATTATGATTATTTAATATTCAGATTTGTTATTCTAAATAATGTGAACAGATTTTCGTCTTATCTGTTTGAATATACAGTATTTGAATATTTCTGATATTTTCTAGCTTTATCAGAATCACCAAGTTTTAAAAAAGAAAGATCTTTGTCAACTTTAATTTGAAGCACATAATATTTAATTCATAATGTTGAAAGCTCCTTAAAGTACCGTGCGAATAATCTCCTTAGTGTCTACCTGAATACTAAGGAGATTATTCCTTATTATTATTAATTATAGAAAATATGTAAAATTTTATACATATATGGTATTTATGATAGCGATACAGTATTATTCATAAAAAATTATGTGCAGTTTAATTTTTAAAATATAAAAAATATCAATGTATATCGTAGTTCTAAACTGGAAAAAAAATCTTATAAGTTATGTAAAGTAAATAAAATGGATGGAAAACATATACTTCTTTGGAAGAAAATTATATCAAATCAATATAGATATAGTGAATTGATTATGATGATTCCTCTTGGTATAAAAATTACTAATTCAATAAAATAACATTTAATTTTTCACTATATAGTGTTATTAAATTATTTTCTAAAAGCTTCTAAAATTTACAGAATAGATTTTTTTTAAATTGAATATTTTTATTTTAATCTTGAAAAGATTATTTAATCTTCTATCAAAATAGAAAATAAACCGAATTGTAATTTTTTTTAATAAGTAATGATATCAATACTTTCTGTATTCTTGATGAAAAAGTATTTTGATATTTTTTTTATTCTTTCTATTATATACCAATACTTACAAAATTATTATTTATCTTTCTAGATTAAATTTTCGTATCTTGTTTTGAAATGTAAAGTTAAATATTGAACTTTTTTTCATAATACTGTAAAAATATAAAATGTAATTTCCTTAAGTTTTTCATTTGGTTTTTTTACTATATTTATTTTATCTATAAAAATACTTTAGTTTATACATTACATGATTCAATATATTTTGATTTATATAACTTATAAAATCTGAATAAAATAATCTTTATTCAGGTAAAAATTCAAGTTTAGACAAGCGTAGACATGTCTGAACAAGTAAATTTATAGGTTGCAAATTAAATATATATTATACAGTATAATATATATTTAATTTTGTAATATATAATATAGTTTAATTATATATACAGTTTAAAATTCAACATCAAATCGAAAACGATGATAAATTCTCTATTGCGATCCGTTTTACATCGTATCGTTTATCGTTAACTCTAACTGAAAAGACTCGTCAATCATCAAATTTGGCCTTGAAAGTTCTTTCATTGAAAAGCATATACGTAAGAGTAATCGCGTGACCAGGGGCGGATTTAGGCATAGTCTTAATGGGCTGCAGCCCAGGGCACCGTTCAATCAAAGGACCCCTTTCGCGGTCAAAAATAAAAACAATTTAAATTAAAAACTTAGGAAAAAATTATACAAAATTTTTTCGTACCTACTGTAGATAATGTTAAATCGTTGATTTGCAACACTATTGGATTTGAATAAAATATCAAATATCAATTTTTTAAATGACAGTAAATAATAAATACGACTCTGTCTTCTATTGCTCTGTAGGCAGTCGGTAATATCAAAATATACTTTGTCATTTGTCAATTATGCAAATAAGTGCAAGTCTAGCTCTTCTAAAGGGTATTAGCTTAGCGTAGCTCTCACCGTTTGACATTTTAGATTAATTTGAGTTAATTAGGTAGGCTCCCAAACAGTTAGTTCAGAGGCCCCAAAGTTAACGGTCCGCCCTGCACGTGACGGATATTTAAAACAGGAAGTCCATAAATGATGAATTGCTATTTTTTAAATAATAATTCGTTATTTAACCCTCCATGAAGTTTTGTTGAAGAAAATAGTCCACAGAAAATATTGTACTTTCTTTTTTGTTAGGAAGTGAAAACTCATATCTTCGAATCATAATCTGCTTAATATGTTTCATAATGTTTCTTGCTATTATTTAGAAACTTTAATTTTATTAAACTTCCTCGTTTTCCTAAAAAATAAAATTAAAAAATTCACTTAATTGAGAGTTGTTACTAATTACAATAATTATGATACATAATAAGTTTTAATGTATTGCATGCATATTATAATTTTATTATCATTGTTGTTGAATATTATTGTTACAGTTTACGATATGATTTTTTTGTTTTATTTGGATAGTTAGAAAAAATACAGAAACAAAAAAAAACCGTCATTTTGGATTTTAAACAGACTAAAATCGATATGTCACTCAATAATTTACGAAAATATGTTTCTTGTTCCAGTTGTTTCCAAATTTTTGATCCAACTAAAACAAATAAAATTTTTTTCTAGTTATCTTTTAATCCACAACAATAAAAAATAAACAAGTTGAAATTAAAGAAATCAATTTCCAAATGATCAATTAAGCATATTCATTATAACTCCCAAAATTTCCCACTCTGGTCCAATTTTGATTTTATTTGGCGTTTCAGTACTTACAGTGTAATCAGAACTTTGTTTCCAAATTTCATTTCTAGGTTTATTTTTTGAAGAAATGTAACTGTCAGACCACCACACAGACATTATTTTATTATTATAAATTTATTTCCTTATAGAAAAATATATGTATGAATTAGTTTTAAAGCATTCGCCTTTCAATTATTTCACCTATAATTATTCAGAATTATAATGTTTGTTCCTCCATCATCAGAAAACCTTAGTACTATTAGCATTAAGATTTCTGAAGACCAAGTAGGCTATATGTTAGTCTATATAAAATAATGTTTATTTATTTATAAGTAGAAATTTCACAGATTCGTATCACTAATGACAGACATAAACAGTAACAACAATAATCAGTACATAAACAGTAGCAACAATAATCTTTAATGATAACGACAGTGCAAAAGTCACGGATTATATCTATCTACTCATCTAAGACCAATGTACTGTAGACCAGATTGTGTGATATTATAGAACATAAAATGCATAAATAAATGTACTGTACTGTTCATTTTTAATATATGCAGTATATATTACCGCAAAGAAACGGAGGTAAAAAATATTTCACATATCATATACTGTATCAGTAAATCATGCGATAGATTGATACCAATATACTTTTTAAAGTACAAAAATTGGTCTGATAGTGTTACAATGAAAACGTAAAAGGTCCGTCATATTAAGTATTAAAAATTGTAAAAACCTATTTTTTGAATTATTGGAAACGCCATACATTTTTATTCTGTGGAAATACTTTCGCGAAATATATGAGAAAATTTTAAGCGAAAAGCTTTATAATGGTTCCAGTTTTGCATGCTTAGTTGCAATCATCAATATAACTGGTTGCAATTTAAGAAAACACGTCAACTTACAAAATAAGACGATAGAAAAAAAACTTTGTCGCCCGAACAGGGACTCGAACCCTGGACCGTTAGGTTAAAAGCCTAACGCTCTACCGACTGAGCTATCCCGAGCTTGACGAAGTGTGTTTTTAATTTCTATATACAGTGACTCTCATGGTTATTCGTACGAATAGTGAAATCTTTATTTATCGAAAATTATACAAATTGAAAAGCAATTAAAAATCATATCATAATCAGAAAAAGTAAAACATTAAGTAAAAGCATTGTATGAGTTAGCAATGTATTACTAGGAGGTTTTGTCACCCAAATGTTTTTATCTGTTTAGATCACAAACTGTATATTAAATTAGAATATTAATATGAATTAAATTATACAATATATTTTATGTAACTGACAGTAAATAGTTTTTTTTTATTTTTATGATGGACAAATGACTTCCAAAATTACTAGTTTCGATAAAATAATCAAATAGTTATTAAAATAATTTGGCATAAAAATAATAAAATATTATTTTAATGAGTTTACTCGGTTTCATTTATTAGTTTATTTTTCTTGGAAAGATAAATATCTTGAAAGATTATGAGAGTTATGCGATTAGCCTACTTTCCTTAAAAAAGAAAGGCTTGTAAAATAGTCTAATCTTTAATTTTGTAAGAAGGATTAAAAAAAATATTCTAAGTTTATATTTTTTTAAGTAGGCAATATGATGATCTTATAAGCCTTTTCAGTACTATATTTCCTTTGTAATGAAAATCAGAATCATAAGATAGCCATGTATCCAGCGTATCTTTCATTAATAACTTTTTACTTAATAAGTAGATTTTTATAAAATTCGGGGAGATATCTTGCCATTTAAAGTGGCCTTGACACCATAATTTTTAATTCCATATGTTACATCCATCTATTAAAGATTTCGAAATGGCTGATATAATAAGAAAATAGATAAATTGTTTCTTCTCAGAACTTGTTTATTAGTTGTTGCATTGGACAAATGAAACAATTGATTACTTAGACTTGTATCTAGAATTTCTTATTATAAAATAATTGATTTAATCCGAAATATCTTAAAATTTTGGCAAATTTGTGATTATTACGGCCAATCTCATTCTAATGAAAAGCCGAAATATAAAACGATCTTATGATTTTTTCAACTCTTTCACTAATTATATTACTGAAGTATTTTTTAAATTTCATTTTTTATTGATTCTATTTTTATAGTTTTTTAGTTTTATTCATTTACTTTTTGAATAAATCATCAGATAATTTTTTGGACATAAATGATATTTTATTAATACTATTAAGAAAGCTTAGTTTTTTAACTTTAATAAATTCAAGTTGATATTATATATTTACATTAGTAAAGTTGAAAATACAGTATAATTTATTTAGTTTATCAATGAATTGAAGTAACTCGAAGATAAGATTCCTAAATGAATACAGTACAATACTATATTTTTAGTTATAGAGGAATTAAAAACATTAAAATATTAACAGGAATAGGGGATCAGCAAAATTTTAAAAACTATTATAATATGCACTAAATCTCATTGGCTTATATTTTCAGAGCATTTTCATTGGGATAATTAATAGTAACCTGATTTAAAGTATACTAAATATAAAATGTCAGATATAAAATTAATATTATTAATTTGATGTCAAATTATTCTTCGAACAATCAAGCTGAAATCGAAAGTCAAACACTGTAGATTCTTTCAATTCGAAAATATTTATTGAATTCGAGAAAAAATAATATTCTAATGTTAGTGTGATTATTTAAAATTACAATCTCCGCTAAAATATGCAAAACTTAAATGATATTACCAGAAATGAACAGGAGCAAATATCATCATAAGTTTCGCCAAATAATTATTTTATTAAGCTTAATTTTATGAAGAGAGTATTGAGTTATAGAGGTTTGTAATGATCAGGAGTAGAGGAGGATCGCCCTAATCATCGGAATAGTTTTCCCTTGAATACTATGATGAAATTAGTATACAGACTTTATAGATTTTTGACTTATTGTTTGAATAAATTATTTAAATTTTTGAAATGTTAATTTATTTAAAAAAAATGAGCTCTGTTTTTTATAGTTATATCTTTTCTAATAATAACAATTATTAGGAAAATGTTTCCAGAATTCTTTAAACATTTTTGTTATTTTTAAATAATTTTAGTCTTATTAAAAAGCAATTGTCTTTATATATTTATATATTTGATCATCTTTATATTGAAATTGTTTGCATGTTGCAAAACAATTAACTTCCAAGTAATACTAACATGAATATCATCAATTCTGAATGATTACTTGTTAAGTACAGTACAGATAGAATCAGATTCTCATCTATCGATAACGTGTTAATATTATATCTTAATTATAAATGTATCCGATGAAATAATTTTAAATATGTTCAATCTGATTAAATTTTAAACATTTAACTAATTCTCAACATGAGGAAGTAACTATTATCTATTATAGTGGTTCTAAAACTTTTTTACTCGTGATCCATTTGTTTTATCTCTATAGCTCTCATACTATAGGTTTACTTTGGTTCTGCTCTTTCATTAAGAACCAAAATCTATCTTAATCACGATAACTTTGGGATTCTGTCAATTCTATAACTTTCTATAAGTTCAAATTTTTTGTATAAATGCCAATAATATTAAAATAGTTTATAAAAAAGCTGAAGTAAGCTAATAAATAATTCAAGCGTATTAACTAATTGGTTTGATAATTAATGATTCCAGTTGATATAAAATTCGAAGCAATCACTATGCTGATGATTATTATCTGTGATAAAGAAGAGTTTAATTTTTTGATATTTAAGATAATTATTTGTTAGCATCATGTTGATGATTATTATCTGTGATAAAGAAGAGTTTAATTTTTTGATATTTAAGATAATTATTTTATTATAGGAATTACGCTAGTTTAGGTTAATTTGAATTACATTGCAGAATCACACAAGGAATTAGGACCAGTTTATTATATTTAATGGAAAAAATAAATATTTAATAAAACTGAAAAACAGATAAATGAAAAAAGAGAAAGTTAGCTTTTAGGTCCTATTTGATTTTTTTCATATAACATATAATTAATAAACCAGATTTATTTCCAGATTGTTTTGTTTATTTCCAGTTGGAATTTGTAAAAATTGTGTGATCCAGACAAATTAAATTTTTTGAAATTTCTTTAACCTTTTTAAAAATCGAAATGATATTTTGGAAAATAAAATTCTGAAGCTAATGTAAGTATTTAATTTACTTATTTTTAAATATTTATATTTTTTATATATCCTATACAATATTAACTCAATCTAGAACAAATCTAAATATGATTACCTGATGATTATAAATGAAAACAAATATTTTCTTTTATTTAAATGATAAGGTTAAAAATACAAATACTGTATTTATATCAGTTAGTTTTTGCTAATAGAACGTTTTGAGTTATTATAAGAAAAACAATAATTATTCAAATTCATGTCAAAACTTAAAAATCTTCTTTCTAAATAACAATTTAAGTATTGTAAATAATGAATCACGAAATGAATCAGTGTCTAGATTTTGTTAATCTAATCATTATCTATCTTTTTTATAATTAATATATTGCACTCAATTAATATATTTATAATATATTCATTGCAGATATATTCCTATTGATCGTTGCTTGCATTGAACTTGTATTTATTAAAACAGGATGTTTTATATTTTAAAATTATATGTTGGAGCTAAAATTATATTTTTGATTACTATATTTGATCGACATACATGCTCGAATAAGTATTTACAATATAATTTAAATCATTTTCTTATTAATCAAAAAATATTTTCCATATCTTAAAATAAGAATCAATAAATTGTTAAGTAAACAATACAGAATATGATATATTCAACCACAAAACGAATTCCATAAATGAACAATGAAAATAAACAAAAAGTATAATTCTAAAATATTGCCCATTTGTAAATCGTCTACATAATTTAGCCCCTTCTGTTTTTAAATTTTTAGTCATTATAAATATAGAAAGTATATCAATTGAAAAATCATATTATGCGTTAGACTTAGTATAAAAAAGCAGTTTATAACATACAAGCAAAAGCTATAACGGAGAAAATACCGTATAAATAATTTATGGACATACTTTTTAAGGAATCATGAATGTAAATTTAATGCGACTAAATAAATAAAAACACATACTTATAATATTAAATTATAAATATTTATTTCTGTATTCAAATTAATACATCTATTGTACTGTATAATCAAAATAGAGCTTATCAGATCACAATCTATGAGGATGATTTTAACAAACAGTATTCTGGCAATTTCACAGAAATGCTTTCATTTGAAAAGTATATTTTAGTACTCTGAACATAATGCAGTTTTCTAGTGATTTAGTCTTTCTTTCTTTAATAATTTAAATACCATTTAGATAAGTTTTAATATGTGGTCAAAAGTTATTTCTGTTTGATATTTGACATTCAACCTTTCTACTTGACTGTTTTGTTAGTACCTGTATTTAAAAATTTTCATTATTTATAGAACAATTCAAATAGATCAGTATTTCAATTGACACATACGATTTCAGTTTAGAACATTTAAAATATTCAAATGTTAATGATATCTTTTAAGTATGGCACCAGTAAAGAATTCCTATACTAGTAATGGGTATTCCATTACTAGTATAGGAATTCCATTTTAGTAGTGGATACATTTCAATTATAATTCAATCATTAACAATAACATTTTTTGTTCCTATTAAATGTGATTACTTTAGTTTATATTCCAATTGCATATGATCATTGGTCCATATTGTAATCAATTATATTCTCTCTCTCTCTTTTTTTAATAAAGGAAACATAATTGTTATTGTATAGATCAATGTAAATAGTATATTTAAAAATTAATGTGATTTTAATGGATAAAATTAATTTCTTCCTAGAAATGAATTAAAAATTATGGACTACTAGTGTAAGAACTCTAAATCTGAAAATCATTTATTTGACACGAAAATAATAATTGCGATATATTACATCCTTATATCATATTCGTAATAAATATATGAATTAGTTTAATTTTCCTTTCTATTAAAGGAATCACCATTACTAATAAATATATTTTTAACTTACAATTATATAAAATTATGATGCAAACTAAATAAACAGAAAAATAAATAAATAAAGTAATTAATAATTAATTTAATAACTAATTATTAAATTATTCGATAGTTTAATAATTAGTTGTAATGTTGCTAAATTATATTATTAGACTATTAAATTTTTGAAACAAAATTTATAAATTGTTGAGTATATAAATTTCATTTAATTTTTTATATTTATTATTGCAACTTATAATAAATAAAATCATTATAAAAACACATTATTAATTATAGTTTTAAAAATTCCCCGAATGATGAAATGGAAATTTCAATGTTTTAAATCAATATGGGTCATATAAATAGAATATATTAAATTTCTCTGGTTGACAATATTCTAATATAAAATAAATAAATATGAGATGGATAATTTTTATAATGAATGATTTATAAATTGCTTTATTTTCTAATCTATATATTTATTGTCAATTGAAATTTCAAATACTTGTAGATTAATAAAAGATAAAATAATAATTAAAGAAACGATATCCTAATTCCTGTTTGGGTGTTTTTGTTATTATTATTAATGGAATGAAATTTTAGATATTGAAATTAAAAATAAAATTTTCATTATTCAGACGTAAATTAAAAGGAAATTTAGTTATCAAAATGGGAAGTATCCTTGATAAAAGGTGTTTACTCCTTGACATAAAAGACAGTTAACGATTTACATTGTATACAACTCGTTTTTAATCGTGTAATGACGTCATGTTAACAATGGATTTTTAAAATTTTTGATGTAGATTAAGAAAGGAATTTTTTCATTATAATTTGATGAATATTCTTACGTAGCTTTTTAATAATCCTGTCTTCATATTTTTAATCAAAAAGTTATATAGGGATATCCAGTATATATTTTTATACTGACTAGCGAGTTTCTAAAAATTAATACGCTATCGAATAACATTAAAATCTTGTTTTATTTTTCTATTATTCATTGTTAAATTTTATTTTTCAAAAATAAAAAAATCATATTATCGAGTTATTTTTAGAACCATCGTATAAATGCGTTTTTACTGTAAAATAAATATGTATAGTTACAATAGACGTGCTTTAATCTGAAAATTAATGTAAAATATATTTAAAAAACTATTGAATTACCAATTATAATCTTATGCGTAGAATCAGCTTCTTTACTGCTTTACATCATCTCGATTTAAAGAAAATTCATTGAGAAATTTCTGTTTCTTCTTATCGGATGGGCTGTTCGTTTATTTAATTCAGAGAAGTACATTACATGAATGACCTCACTTATCAATTAATGACATTTTTTTTTTTTGTCAAGGAAATATTGTCAACCTTTCATTCGTTTTACTCTTCAAAATATTCACTGGATTTGATTTAGCTTCAGGCTTTGAGGCTTTGATTGCAACATAGATTATGCATAAACTAATATAAAGTTATAACAATTAACAAGGACAAATAAATTATATAAATGCAAAATGAATAGATTATCATTATTAAAATTACGTATCCACATCTTTACTCTCTAAGATTTAATATATTACAATAATTTATTTTAAAAACTTATTTAAAACTCCAATAAAGAATTTTAGAATTTGAATAAATTTTTAAGATAACATTGGGCATATTTTTAAAGCAAAAATTAAAAATTATTTTTTTAAATGTAAGATATCATAAAAGAAATGAGGAAGAAAAGAATTGTTATAAACGTTTTTTTTAAATTACAGATTACACTAAAGAAAATAAAATTATATGCTTTACTACTATTTATTAGAAACTTCTTATCATCAAAACCTGTTTCTTTAGTAGACCAATATCAAAGCAGGAGAGTATACAAATAATTAATAGGTTAATAATATTAAATTTTCTATTACTAAATTACTCTTTGATATCAACGAAAATATTATTTCATACCTGCTAATTCATTTTCAAGAATACAGTACTATAATTACGTTTTTTTTTCAACGCTTTATTGTTATTTCTTCTCATTAAAATAGTAATTTTATTTCCATAATTAAAAATTTAATTAAAGTAAAAATTATCTGTAATTATCGCAAAACGACTGCATTTATATTAACTACTATATAAAATATATTACGATTTTGGAATTTAAATAATAATAATAATAATAATAATAGGCTTAGTATAAGGTTAAAAAATGAATTTAAATTTCATTTAACTTATTCAGTTCACAATTCTAAGCTTTAAAAATATAAATTTAAGCTTAAATCAGCTTCCATTTTTAAATTATTACTTTTTGCTCCTAAACAAAAATGTTTAAATTAATTAAAAATTCAATTCAGTTATTTGTATTTTATTGTAAATATAAAATTATTATTTATATAAGTATATTTATTTTTATTTTTTTAATTTATAAATCCGTATATATGATTTGGATCAATAATAATGCATTTTATTATTGTAAATTGGGTATAATTATTGTTTTTTTTTTTTGTATTTTATTGAAGAGTGTATTGTTATAAAGAGAATTATTACAGAGATTTTCCTTTTGGTTTGTTATAAACTATAATTTACAACAACAAATTAAAAATGATAAAAGTTATTTTTTATTGATTAAAAATGATCTACAGTTTATTGATTGTTAAGATATAAAATTACTGTGCTATATTAATAATAATTTTTTTTATTAAAATTAAAATTTTAACTTATTTATTTGAGTTG
>AYEL01081106.1:0-61296 GCA_000484575.1 Olivierus martensii
AGATATTAAATATTAGAATATAGTAGATCTAATTCATTATGTTTCTCTAATATACAAGCTATCTAATTAAAATTTGTCTCTTCATCTTGATGATAACGAGTTTTATTTGCAAAATTTGAATTGCAGATAATACAGTAGTTATTTCATCATAGGACTTAAAGTTTTTAAAATACTATTATAGAGTTAGATAGAATCTACGTCTAACACTATTTTGAAATTAATGAATCAATTTTATACTTTTGTTAATTATCGGAAGTAATAAAATTTAAATAATAGAAAATTAAATGAATAAATAAATATGTTCAATCGAAGGACCCACGTTATTGTGATCTAGGTTGATGGAAGTGTGCCAGACTTGATAACATTCTTTCCAATCTATTTGGGGTTTGTCTGTACTAGGAACAGTAAAATGAATGATTTATCCCAAGGTTTTTACCTATCTAAATATCTACATCATATTCCATATTGCGAAAATTTATGAAAAATTACTTTCATAACTTAATTAAAAATTTAATTATTTTCTTTGTAAGAATTTATTTTGTAAAATATTAGAGTTTGATTTTTACATGATAAATGAGAGAAATTATGAAATAAGCATTGATATTTTCAATACATAGTACAGCGCAATCCTCTTAAACATATATCAGCCTAAAGAACCAGCCTTTGAAGAATTATTAAACGATATACAATACGTATTTAATAAAATAAGATGCTTAAAACAGAAATTTTTAAAATAATTTTTTTTTAAATTAATCCCAAACTAAATACAATATTGTAAATAACAATAGTAAACATAAAAAGTTTATATTTAAATCTATATAAAAATATTAACATTTAATTAAACGACTACAATATTATATTTTAACATTAAATTTCTTATATTAAACATTAAATTAAATTTCAAATCTTCATCATTACGTTTCTATGTTAATAAAAATATAGGATTATATAACGTTAGATACAGTATTTATTTCAACTTGATTAAGTTTTTACAATAAATATATCAATTAATTTAAAAAATACAGTACATTCATATAAAAATCTATATCTTTAGAAACTATAGTTTATAAAATATATTTGGGCCTTTTTATTTAAAAATTAGAGGAGATATTTAGCATGATAATACAACATATGGTTCAGCAGCACAAACATGTTTATGCCATCCTTTTATTTTCATTTAACTCTTCTATGCGGTCCGATTTATTCTTTGTTCAGTATAATAAATAATATCATTTTAAAATATATTCATACTTGTTCTAAAAATTTATTCTGTATACATTTATTATGTTCATAGATAGCTATTTTATAAGATGTTCTACAAAATTGTCCTAGAAGTGCTCATCCTTCGAAATGCGATAGTTTATGTTATAATAATCGAATTGTTTAACCTATTTCAAAACAAAATAATTTTGTTATTTATTCAGATTATTTTCCAGTATTTTTTTATCAATCGATCTCTTTTATTGAAGACTGACTAAAGATATTCATCGTCAGTGATAAAAGAACTATGGAATCATTGATAATGCATGCTTAATTGATCCTATTATCAATGCAATGTTTGATCTTTGAAATGCGCATTTTAAAGTTAAAATGTTTATTATAATTATTTAATATATTATATTTTAATTAAGACGATTTATTATATTGCCCTTCTACTATTACAACAATAGAAGGGCTCTGCAGACGCCAGAAATATTCAATAAATAGGCATTTATGAGCAACGTTAGATATGATATTTGCAGCCTGTTCCGCAAATTTTCAAACCAATACTTTTTTCAAGCGTTATATTGACCTGAAAAACACAGAAATGATTTGTAAATTTTATACTATACAATAATGAATTTACATAAATTTTGTCGATCCTAGAATTTTTGATTTAATTTTATTAATCATAATCTATTATTGTCACAGTTTCAAATTCGCTAGTAAAATATTAACTTTTATAAAAATTGTAATAGAATTTTTAGTTTTAATATTAATATTAATAATCGAGATTTTTTTCTAAAAACAAAAGTGTTTCAAATTGTGATGGAAATGTTATTTATTTACATACATAATTTTTCTTAATATTTTATCATATCTATCCTAAGTGACGAATGCACTTTTCATAATTAAATTCTAAAATTTATTAATATGTAATTTAAAATTTCATGTGAAAATAATAATAATAATAATTTTTATTATTACATATTTTTAATAAAATGATTTTTCAATAAAGATATCTCTGATTTGAGTTTTTTCGTCACTTTCCACTCAGGTAGAGTATAAGTAGGCTCATCTTGTATTCTGAGACAGGCCAAAGGCCATTCCCCTGCTCCACCTACTAGGGTACTACAGGGTAAGTACGTCTGCGAGAATAATCTCGGTTTAATCATTGCGTGCCACTCGGGTGCGGACTCGGCTGCCACCTCTTGGTCCACGAAGCGAACGAAGCACGAATACAGCGGACTCGCTCAGGTTTGCCAGACCTAGGGGTAAGACCGCCGCATTCACACCTCGTGCACTGTGTTGCCGAAGCGACCTTTACTTGCCGAGAATCGTCTCCATCCCCAGAGGAATCGAAAATACAAAGAGGCTGAACGGATTTGCTACTACAATTTCTCCTTAAGCAGGAGATCACCTTACGGCACCATAACTCGGGCACAACCGCCGCAAAATCGCGGCAGCCCGCTGGAAGGTCGGAAAGAAAGGAATCTAAATTTGTCATATTAATTTTATAATTTCGATTCTGATCATTTTTCAACAAACTTGATCCTGGACTAAATTCAATAATATTCAGTATGTATAAATTCTGTGTATAATTTTCGTTCATATCGGAAAATACACGAGATAAAATGCTAGAATAATTTACACGTTAGATATCGAACTGAAATACTCAATATACACAGTCATAGCATATACTTTTATTTCACTCTGGGACGTAAATAATTAAATAACAATAATTTATTTATTGATTGAAAATTATTTTATCATTTATAGATGTAAATAAATTCAATTTTAATAAAGACAAAAATTTGAAAATATTAATAAATTCATTAACTAATTTGCTCTAAAAATAGCATAAATATAGAATGCTTTATGCTAACATTCGCTGAAACTCATGTAAAATTAATGTTTACAGTTAACTTATTTATCTCTAAATTTATTTAAGATTAATAACATTATTAAAACATTTACTCTTTATAGAAAATTTACATGATTTTGTGTAAATTCGTGTTTTAAGTGAATTACTATACACTACTATATAGACTAGATATGGAGAACAAGAACAATTATTCTGTTTAAAAATATTTAAAATATATTTCTTAACAGCGTGAATTTTTAAATATTTAAATCAATTTTTTATTAAATAAATATAGAAACAATTCTATCTAAACATAAAAAAACTTAGTCCTTGATTTCAGGAACCATTTTGTAAAATTCCGTCACGATACCTTATCTTTAAAATTCTAATATTTTATTGAAATAATCATGTATAAAATTTTCCTATCAAAGCAAAATGATTAAAATTAACAAATTCACTAAATATTAAAAAATTCATATTATTTAATTTGTATTACTGTTTTTTAATCATTTTTATGGGGAGACATGGCTTTATTACTTACCTCGCAGGGGAGAAAATTGCGGCGTTCTAAGATGCAATTTAAAAAATTTGCAGTAAAAGTAATATAAATTTTTTATTTATCGTTTTTCTGAAATTACATATTTTTTAAAAAGAAATAATATCTCTAAATTAATTAAAATTACTGTTTTCTAGATAATTTGTGAAGAGACGGCTCAAATTAATGATGAAATGAGATCTGCAAATCCTGAAGAATTTGGCAGGAAAACTGTTTTTGATATTCTACTTAATTCCATAAACAATAATTCGTCTTTGGCATTAAATAGTATTATTGATGAAACACTAGATATTATTGTTGCAGTAATAATTTATTTAAATTAACTTTAAATTATATTTTAATTCAGTCTAGACTTAATAAATAAATTAGCAAATTTATCAAAAAATTAAGGCGTAAACAATTTACTATGTTAGGTTGGTTAGGCCGCCATATCGCACGAGGGATATTCTGTATCTGGCCGCGGCCACTTATAGAGCCCACAACAGGCTGGCCAACAACCATGATGAGGTCAACAGGATGGCTGAAGGATGGGGTTCAACGTGCCGGGCATGGACCTCTTCTGAAAAACTGGAGAAGTGGGACCAGGTTTAAATCCGGATCACCAGAGTTATAAGCCACAGCTTTGCCACACGGCCATCCGGCGACTCAATTTACTAGATGAATATGCCCATATTAACTTGCTTAAATCTTATTTGATCAGACTGGTTTGTCCGATTCCCTCTTGCCGAATCCGTATTTGGATCAAATAGGCTTGAACTCTCTCTATTTAACTGCACTGTATATATATAAAGTTTGCCAGTCTATTTTAACTTCCGTCCTAATGCCTTTTTAAGCTACCAATTGTTGCAATATCAAGTTTTATCAACATTGGGCATATGTTGGTCCGGACACAATGATAGACAACTGATAAATGATTGGTTCGAATCACATTTGCCTGAGTTTAAATCCGATTCCAGTCATGGTCAGAGTTTTCTGTGAGCGGGAAGTTTAAAAAACGATGGCATCAATAATAATTAGTTCAGTGCATCGCAAAAACCCACCAGAAAGATAGGAACATAGAAATTTTCCAATTTTTTTTTAATTTTGAGATCAATACGATATATATTTTCAGGAAATAATGCTTGATAGTTTTCAAATTTATTTTCAATTTTTTTCATAATTTTAAACTGGGAAAACAAAAATATTCTAACTGTAACCTATTATAACATATAAGAAAATAGAGAAATATTTAGAATTAAATTCTTCCTTTACATAAGCAAAAACTCAAAATTACAGTAAAGTGCATATCATTCTGAATTATTCTTTTACTAAATAATGTTTATCTACAATCTGATTTGTTTATTTATCATTTAAATAAATAAAATTATTGCATTATAAATACATTACTGTAGTACAATATGAATGTAATTATTGTTAAGGTTTGGAACTGTACTAATTTTTATTTAACAAAATATTAAACATTAATATATTAAAATATATCAATTTATTATATATCAAATAGTCTAATTAAATAATAAAATAATAATAAAACTAGTAAATTTCAGAATATATAATATTCTGTTTGTTTTCTGAAACAATGAGCCACGCTTTTATAATGAAAATTCATTATTTAATTTAATCGTTACTATGCTTTTTTGTAATGCATTAAAATTATAAAAAGAGCAATTTTATATATATGAAAAGAGTTTACAAGCCGTGTCCGACATTCCACATAATTAAATAATAAGATAATAATAAAACTAGTAAATTTCAGAATATATCATATTCTGCTTTGTTTTCTGAAAGAATGTGCCACCCTTTTATAATGAAAATTCATTATTTAATTTATCGTTACTATGCTTTTTTTGTAATGCATTAAAATTATAAAAAGAGCAATTTTATATATATGAAAAGAGTTTGGTGGCCCTTCATAAATATTTTTAATTTAATCATTTCGCGTTATTTATTCACCATATCACGCATAAAATAAATTTCATGAAGATCAAAAATATTTCAAAAAACTTTTCTATTATTTATGTATGTGATTTTTTCATTTATATCTAATTACAATGAGTTTTATATCCTATTTAATATCAAATAAGAATGAAATTTTTTAATAAATTAGGAATTATTGTTATGTTAGTAAGAATATTAAATACTTAATAAGAATATAACTTTGTTCATAAATCAGCCAAAACAGATCCATAAATTTATAGTTCATAGTGCCTATTTATATTTTTGAGGATTATTTTAATATAAATATTTTTAACTTACTTTAATTCAAAACCGTCATTATTATTGGAAGCACTTAAGTAATTTTTGGTGATTGCAATAATATCATAAAATATTTTTATATTATTTTTATGACACCTCTTTTATTATATATTTTTATGACACATTTTTTTTATCAAAAAGGGTTATCACACAACTTCGATGACATTATGTTGGTGTATGTACGAATTGGGTAAAAATTTAGCTATTCAAAAGAAAGTTCAATACGAATTGAATTCAATATTTAAGGATGATTTTGAACGTTGTATCAGAAAAGACGATTTGAATAAAATGATCTATTTGGAATGTGTAATTAAAGTAAGGCGATTATAATTTTGTATTTATAAAAAAGATCATTTATTTACTAATTGTATATCATAAATATTCTTTATTATAAAATATAATTAGCCATTTATATAATATTTATTTATAAAAACTTTAAGGCTTATAACCGCTTTATGGAAAAATTAGGAAACTTTTTCATAATGCAGCTATAAATGCAGGAATGCTCAATTATTTGTAAAGGTCTGTTTGCACTTACGTTTCCACTGAATGCGCTGTGCGCGACTCAGTTCGTGGCGTATAGCGCACTTGTGGAAACATGAATCTGCTCAGAGAATGATCCATCCGCTTTGCGCTATCATCTAGCGGTATTATATATTTCTGCTTTCTGCTAGCGTACATTCAAGATGGCGGCTCAAATATGCAATATATATCTATATATAGATCGTTGAGAATATATTACTAGACGATAAAAGAAACTTTTATAACTGAATGAAGCAAATAATAATATTTTTCCTATCATTTCTGTCGATCTGGTAATGAATTTATTATTTACAAACTGTATCAAAAGTAATTGACTCAAAAATTTCCCAAGAGAGATTGCTGAGGATTATGAGGGGGAATTTCTGAAAGTTGTTAAAAAGTATTGACAGATAAATAATATTAAATTCTGTTTATATCTGTTTATGGTTTATATCTGATTTCAATTTATTAAATCAAATTATTAATATTATTATTTTTTCTGTTAGTATAAAGATAATACAACTATTACAACAAATATTTAAAATCAATGACTAATATGATTATGCCAAGATATTGCCCCGTCTTCTTCCATTTTCTTGCGAAATGGAAGAAGAAACGAAAAAATTCGTTTCTTCTTCCATTTTTGTCTATGCTGAGCTCAAGATCATCATCGCTCGAGGTTAAGCTCAGTAAGAGGGGAGTGGAAACAATTTAAGCAGATTGTGCGCCGCGCATTTGCCGCTGACTATTTGCGCTAGCACATATTTTTCGTCCGCGCTGAGTAAGTGGAAACACGCCTTCTGTCGCAGGTGTTAATTGAGAAACTGAACTTTGCTGATAAACTAATAGGCAAGAGTTATAACACTCTATTTCGCTTTATTATATACATATTTTAAGAATATTTTTGGATAACTCTCCTTCACTAGCCACAATTAAGAGTCCGAGCCACAAGGCTCATGTATTCTGAGACTGGCCAAAAGGCCGCTCCCCTGCTCCACCTACTAGGATACTACAGGGTACTTAATGTCTGCGAGAATAATCTCGGCTTAATCATTGCCTGCAACTAGGGTTGCGAACTCGCCTGCCACCTCCCGATCCAATACGGCGAAATCGTTCAGGTTTGCCAGGCCCAGGGGTAAGAAGGCCGCATTCGTATCTCGTGCACTGTATCGCCGAAGCGACCATTACGAGCCGAGAATCGCCTCCGTCCACAGAGGGAGCAGAGATATAAGAGGCTGTGTATTTGCTACAGTGACTACCTGTAGCGAGCGGTTTTTCCCCGAAGGATCCAAATCTCAACGGATTTGCAACAACAAGTTCTCCCATAAGATGGGAAATCCTTAGGACACCAAAGTTCGGGCACCACAGTTGCGTGAAACGCGAGAGCCTGCCGGAAGTACGGAAAGAAAAGAATCACCGAACCTTCCACAGAAGCAGAACCCTTACTAATAATCGCATCGGATGGGTGGAACGCATGACGACGAGTCGACCCAACTTGAAAAAGGGCGAGAATCTCCCCCGATTCGAACACCGATATAGCCCACTCTCAGCGCCTGACTGGCGGACCACCGTGGAGACGATATCGACCAACTCGTTGCAATGGCCGGGCTCTGGCGCCTTGCCGTGGCCAAATATCGCTCGGATCAACTCCCCGAAATTGCTGAACCTTCCTTAAAAAGCAGAACCCTTACTAATAATCGCATCGGGAGGGTGAACGCGTGACTGCGCGATCCAGCCCATCTGGAAAAGGGCGAGAATCTCCCCCAGTTCGATCACCGATGCAGCCTACTGTCAGCCACTGACTGGTGGGCCACCGTGAAGACGATATCGACAGACGCCGTGCAATAGCCGGGCTCTGGCGCCTTGCTGTGGCCGAATATCGCTCGGATCAACTCCCCGAGGTTTTGTGATTTCCTAAGGAACCAAGCTTCTCCCGATCAATGGATGAACCCAATCAGCCCGAGCCAGACCAATCTCGGGTGGGCACCGTAACGGCTTCTATCCCTCCACCATTCATCCTTTCGGCACGGTACAACGCCTTGAGATTGGGACTCTTATAGGAGACTCGTATCTCACGCAGGGCATACGTCGGACCAATTTTTAATCCCGGATCCGCAGGGACTCAGACGGTCGAGTAACGAACTACAGAGCATCCATCAGCGAGCGATGGGGTGCAGCCATGCTCTACCGACTCTTTAGAAATTTCTTAACTTGGGGCAGTTATTACTGTGGGCTGGGGCCAGGGACATCCCAGGCCGACCAATTTTGCTGCTGGATCTCTCTATAGAAAGTCAAACGAGATCCGAAGGAGAATTATCCGGCTAGGACTTTCCATGGCTGTCTACTCGGGGCCTTCCAACCCTTTCGACGAGCCGCGGACACACCAACATCTGCACATGCTCACCCGTGGTGTGGGATCGTCTTTGCCTGAATTTCGCCAAGCATTTGGCAATCTCTTAGTTTCTCCCTCTCACTCTGGACGTACCGGTCCGGCTGAAAAGGTACAGGCATACTGACAGCCGGTAAGCCTTCTCGCCACATCAAGGCGGGCGCCCTCGAGAGGGAGAATACCAGCATACTAGATGTAGCAATCTTAGGGAATGCTGCATACAATATTCTAGAACAGTGGGTCCAGCTCAGGCTCATGTCGTATTCTGAGACTAGCCAAAGCTTTTCCCTGCTCCACTACGAGGGTACTACAGGGTACTGTATGGTACTATATATGGTACTATACGGTACTATATGGTACTGATACTACTGTATGGGTTATGTCTACGAGAATAATCTCGGCTTAATCATAGCCTGCAACTAGGGGTGCGGACTCGCCTGACCACCTCTCTGATCCACAAGCGAACGAAATACGAATACGGCGGACTCGCTCAGGTTTGCCAGGCCTAGGGGAATGAAGGCCGCATTCGTATCTCGTGCACTGTGTCGCCGAAGCGACCTTTAAAGGGCTGAGAATTGCCTCCGTCCACAAAGGGAGCGGAGACACAAGAGGCGTGTATTCGCTACTGTTTGCCACTCATTACTGAGCGACCGGACAGTCCCCGAAGGGATCGAAATCTCGAACGGATTTCACAACAAGTTCTCCCACGAATGTGAAATCCTTAGGACACCAAAGCTCGGGCACAACCACCGCGAAAAACACGACAGCCCGCAGGAAGGTCGGAAGAGTAAAGTATACCCGAACCTTCCACAAGAGCAGAAACCAGTTTTGCTGCTGGATCTCTCTATAGAAAGTCGAACGAGATCTGAAAGCGAATTATCCGGCTAGGACTTCCCGCGGCTGTCTACTCGGGGGAACTACTTCCTTTCGACAATCACTGACGCACACCGACGTCTGCACACGCCCACTCGTGGTGTGGGGTCGTCTTCGTCTGAATTTCGCCAAGCATTTGGCAACCTCTTAGTTTTTCCCTGTCACTATGGACGTACCGGCCCGGCTGAATAGGTACAGGTATAGACACAGCCGGTAGGCCCTTTCGCCAGGTCAAGGCGGGCGCCCTCGAGAGGGAGTATAAGTAGCAGGGTGAAACAAGTCCTGTCACAGATTGCTCATCAAAAAGCGAAGAAATCGGCCCAATTGCGAATGATAGGGATCGACAGATCGGGCTTCGACCCAACGAATAAATTTTCCAAAGGGTAGGACCAAGAACCGAACTAGGGTAGAAAGCCGAAGCGTTTCCACGCAGCCAATCAAACTGAAATGATTTGGATTTAAGAGTAAAATAAACATAATCTTATAATCTATAAGATTTTCTGGGATTTGTAAGCCTTTATTGCGGTCGACCAGATGGTTGCGATGGTAACATACTCTGATTTCCATCCTGCAGGATTCGGGCTTAATTTCTGGATCCTACATCTGTAAAAGTTTATTAGGAGGGGTCTGAGAATAGGATTGTTGAAACCCATACTTCATCTGAAGGCTGACTCTACCAGGCGTGTGGGTAGCCCACGTTGGCAATGGAATGCGCTACCGCTTACCGTTCTCACGGATGGAAAGTGACATTAAACCATACAAGAAAAAATTCTTTAATGCATTTTCAGAATTATATTCATTGTCCATTTTATTTCAGTAATATTATATATACTGTAGGTAAATTTTTATTTTTAAACTAAATCAAAACTAAGGAGACCTTTTTGTTTTTTAAATGTTTTGCATAGCTATTATTATTATAAATACTAGAAGGAGAAAATAATAGCTTTTATTCATCATAATTGAAGGTACTTATTATGGAGGGAGGTAGAGCAAATGTGATTTAAATAATCATAATAGATCTTGTTAGAACTCAAGGTTAAGAACCTTTCTTTAACATACTATTAGCGTGAAGGATCCTTAATTTTATAATGTGTCCAGTTACGTCACTAATGATGTAAATTAACTAATAGAATTGTATTTTTGGTTTAAAAAAGTCCACTTATATTCAACAGTCAAGTATGATGTAGAATAGGCCTACATAAAAAATTGAATTGCTTTTCTGATGAATTTAATGCTATTTTGTGATAAGAACATTTTGTGTACGTGATTTATTATCACTGTTGCATGAGTATATAAGTATATTTAATTTTGATTAATGATACATAAGAGGAAATCTAGAATGTATTTAAAGGAACAATTTTTTAAATTGTTCCTTTAAATACATTTAAAGGAACAATTTTAAATGTATTAATATTTAATAATAGTTACTCATATCACTATTACTTAATTTTAAATTTAATAATAGTGATTTTCGAGAATCGATTATTAGAATTAATTGTATACAATAGTTGAAGGATATTGCTTTTGTTTATTTTGATTATTATAAATTTTTGTTTATGACACCATTTTAAAATCGATCTTCAATATCAATACTGATGAATGCTGAATTAATATAATTTTTAAAGTCAAAATAAAAGTTTAAAGCAAAAATTATAAAATCCAAATTAGGATACAAATTACAGTATATCATTAAATAAATAATAATAATTATGTAATATTTAACCACATTATACATAAAATTCGCCCTTGAGAAACCTGACTCATTTAAATGAAATTTGATATTATTTAAAATCACATTCAAATCTTAACTACAATCCGAATTGATTTTAGACTGAAGAAGATTAGAACAAAGTGCTATGCACTGGTTAATTATGAAAAGTGCATTTATCAGTTTAGATGAAAATAGTAAGATATTAAAGAAAGTTATGTAAATAAATGACGTTTCTAATAGAAAACTCATAAATAGAAAGAAATATCTTTTTATTAATATTAAAAATAATGTTAAAAATTCTATTGCAATTTTTGCAAAATTGAATCTGTGAGAGTAATAGGATTTGATTTTTTTAAAATATAAACCTTGACTATTAGGAAAAAAACAGCACGGAAATGCAGGAGTTAAAAATATAATTGGCACCTTTTGACCTATTTAGACAACCGGTTTTCATTAATCTACAGTTACTAATTTTAAAACTTTTCCAAAGAAGCAGATCTCTAGATGTACTTGAAAGTCATAATTTCCTGGCCTTGACTAGTACGTCCCTGATCGTGACAATTTTAGTTCAGTTCCTATTGTTAAGAAAACAATAAAATTTTTATTATCAAATAGTAATACCACACACAAATTTGTGGAAAGTAAATGGCTTATATCTTTCGTTATTATGGTTTCTTTATGGGAATTTAAAAGCCTTATTTATTTCTTAACCTTCTTTTATAAATACTGCATAATATTATATATTGAGAAAATTAATTTCATACTAATAATTTTCTAAATATAAAATGATTGGTTTAAATAACAAGGAAATTTTTCATCTATTAATTTATATCAATAACAATCATATGTTAATACGTAATAATAAATTTAGCAAATCAAATCATACAGATAATATCTAATTAATATAATTATAAATTTTATAAAATTTAAAATTTTCAAATTAACATTTGTCTCCTTTTACATGTCATATAGTTAAACAAATTTAATTTGAGAAACTATAGTTAGTAATTACTATATTACAATGTGGAATTTTTGAATTTAATTTTGTCAAGAAATATTATATTCTGATAATTAACTTCATGGTTCGTATTTCTTAGCTTCTTTACTTACTTATTATAAATTTAAGACAATTATAAATTAAGAAAAAAGTTTGAATTGAATTAATTTAATGCATTCAAATAAACTGAAATAAAATCACTCAAAATTTTAAAAGCATAATGAAGTTTAATAATTTAATATAAAAAACTAATTGATATTTTATATAAATTAATATTATTTCTAATACATTATGTAAATTAAATATATTTTCTATTATTAATTTGAAAAGAATATTTTCGAATTAGTGTCAATTAGATAAAAGTGTCAGTTGGCATAAATGGCGCTGCAATCAGAGATTTTGGAAAATTACGCAACATCGTTTGTTGATTAGTGAAATCAGTTATCGTGTTTATTTTAAAAAATCGTAAAATTTTGCAAAAGAGAATTATATATAATAATAAGATGGGGGATATCATACTTTTAAGTACAGTATTGAACAATAGATCTTATATGTTTTATATTTTAATTATAATTAAAGTAATGAAAAATATACATTAATTTTATAAATTAATGCAATATATTATGTCATTATTTGATTATACTGTAATTTTGTTTATAAAAACTAAATAGTTATATAAGTTATTATGTATATCTGCATATAAAATTACACATAAAATATATAGCAATATTTTCATTTAAATGATTTTTGTATATGGTTGAATGTTTTCTAAGAAATTGTAATGCATTAATTCCAAGTATAATTACAAGTGTTATTTAGTAAAATGAAAAAGAAAAGGTTTTTGATTAAACACTGTACAAATCGTTTATTACGCGGAATACAGTAGCCTATACAGAATTTGGAAAGAAATCAATAACAGGAAGACATTTAGCACTATATTATTGATAATTCTGATTATTTTTCAACATCCCTTTTCTTTTTATTAACGCCTAAGTAACGATGAAAAATAATTTCATAAAATAATAATAAATAACTTATTGTTTTATAGTTATAAATTTTGTATAGACGAGTATCGATTCACTTTAATGTATAACATATTTTTTGCATATATACAGATTACGTGTAGAATCGAATTTTGAAGTTTTCAAGACGTAGTCGAGTATCGATTCACTTTAATGTATAGCATATATTTTTTGCATATATACAGATTACGTGTAGAATCGAATTTTGAAGTTTTCAAGACGTAACAAACCTTCGCTTTCTACTCAAGTAAAAATAGAATTGCATGCATTAGAATAAATAGCTTATTTAAAAATTACGATGTGAAGTTATGTGAAATCAGATATTTTTTAATGGTTTAAATTATGTGTCTTTTGTTCAAAGTTTGTTTCTTTCGATGTGACGATAATTTGATATAATGTTTACATTTTTTCGATCTTTCTACTTTTTCATATATTATACTGTATTTTTAAACGTTTTTTTTTTTTTAATTGTCGCTATTATGTTTCTGAAGAAATATTAAATGAATAAATGAAAAAATAAATTCGAAATTTTATTGAGAATCTTTTGATTCTTTTACTAATCTAATAAAGTTTATTGTTCAGGCTGCTATTTTGAAATAGAATAAACAATTTTTAGAGATGTATTTCTCTTTTCAAAGATTTAAAGAATACAGTTTATGATACTATGTGTAGGAACATATAATCATTTGTAAAAAAAATATATAAGGAATTGTATGTATAATATATACAGTATAATATAGTCATAACTCGACTTATCCTAAGTTGTTTCGATTTACGTCATTTTCGACTTTACGTCGGCTTTTGGTTAATAGGAACAAATAGTCTACTAAAGGCTGGGTCTCACAGGCGTAAAACGCGAAGTAAATACATCGCTGTATCGATGCTAATGTTATTTCCGCTATATGGCTAGACGCTGCGACTTTACGCCGAAGTTCACTTTTGTTCGACTTTCTATGCTGTGTATAAGAATACGTTGACCATTCGTCCAATCGAGTTATGAGCTGGTTATTGAAACTTTGTTGTTTTCTGAAACGATATATGCATGCATACAATTCTTTTAGATTTTGAATTTACGATTGCAAAATCATGACATTCAATAATTGTATGAGTGAAGCCTCGATAAATATATCAGTTTTTGTGTTTCGCTATCCATATTGGATCAGCTAATTTCAAATGACGTCACAGTAATTGGTCAATAGCTAAACGACGACGTTTATTTATGTCACATCGTACGCTTTTGGTTTGAACATCGGTATGCTCGAGTTTTTGTGTGCGACGTACGTCAGTGTATTGATGCCACTATTTAGGCCTGTGAGACCCAGCCTTAACGTCAAGTTTTTTTTTTTTTTTGTTAACAGATGACACCACTTTCCATTCAGGGAGACTACTAAGTGGCGGGGCGAAACAAGCCCTTCCACAGGCTGCCCACCCCTGCGGAGGGGTCAGCGGATTGTGGAGGACGGGGATCGACGGGCCGGGCCCGGACCCTGTGATAAATATTTTCAAGGGGTGGGACCCGAGACTCGAACCCGGGTCCTCCAGAGTGGAAAGCCGAAGCGTGGAAAGCCGAAGCGTTTCCACGCGGCCAATCCGGCCGACTTTAACATCAGGTTATGCAACTGTATGCTATGTCTGTCAATGAACCTGAAAACTCATACAAAAGGGCAAATTACATAAAAATAAATAAAATAATGTAACATCAGGTTATGCAACTGTATGCTATGTTTGTCAATGAACCTGAAAACTCATACAAAAGGGCAAATTACATAAAAATAAATAAAATAATGATTACAAATATACAAAATAGTTTATATACGGTAATTATTTAGTCTCTTAAAAATGTTATTAACGATATTACGGGGTTATTTACAGTGGATCTAGGTCGGTTAAGTTGTTTTTCCACTTAAGTTGCGAGTCTTGGAACGAATTAACGATGTAAGATGAGGTATGACTGTACTGTATATGAAATATGCACAGCACTGTAACTATACTCCGTCTCACTCTCAACTGATAGTGACGTCAGAAAAGACGTCATTAACCGGCGAAGTGCTAAAAATGCTAAAAACGTACCACTCCGCTGCCGGTGTTGACATTGTCGTCTGATCGGTTAGCTGTGGATGCTTTTTTCACATTTATATCTATATTTATATTTTATATAATTTACAATAATTCATTACTTCAATAATAGAAAAATAAACTTTCCTCTTTGCACTTTCCTCTCGCGTTCGAGTAAGAAGCATTTTATCAAATACGGTAATCTCGTTAACGGACGATCGCTAGATCTATATTTCTATCCGGTGATTTTCACCAGTACATTACTGAAATTATTTACAACTATAAAAAAGTATTAAAAACTATGTACTTGATATGAAATTAAAACCTATTGCAAAGGAAATAATTCTGCAATTTATTTTTTGAAGCGGATAGTTACAACCAAAGATCGCGTAACGTCACTATCAGTTGAGAGTGAGACGGAGTATAGTGTTTCTACGTTTGAGGCAAATACATTTTGTACGCAGCCAAAAATGACAGAAATATATTTATTTTTATGCCCTCAAAACATGGCAAAAAACCTTTTTATCCCCCTGAAAAAATTTCTCCAAATTGAAAGCTTTGGTTTCTATTCCCTCATCCTTATTACAATGCTGGACAATCATACAATAGTAATAGTATAAATTCAGCTATTGTTAAAATATATTATATTAAAAATAAAAAATCAAACACGGTCAAATTTTCAATCTATCATATACAAAGTTTAAAATGCTACCTATTTCAAAATTCATTGATTTATGTTATTAAATATAAAATATAATAATGTGTAGTGTAAAAATTGATAATAAAATTTCTTTGGATTTTAGATTATTTTACCACTTGTTTCAATATTTTATTTTTTGCCTATTGCTTTTAGAAAGAAAATCAGGTTCATAAGATCACCATGCTAAACTGTGATCCCCATTAATATCTTTTGAACTAATTAGTATGTTCTCATAAAATTTGGTAGTAATATTCTATCATTAAAGATCATCTAGCTGCAACCATTTAAAAATGGCGGTTGTTCAAATTTGTGAGATACTCTCTTAATATATTCTAAAATATTTAAATTCAGTACGGTGAATCATTTAAAAACGGCGGGCGTTCAAATTTGTGAGATACTCTCTTAATATATTCTAAAATATTTAAATTCAGTACGGTGAATATATAATTGAAATTGATCTGGATGATACATTAATTAACTCTTTATCTGCAATCATTAAAAATGGCGAACGTTCAAATTTCGAAAATAGACAGCTTCAGCAAGGCATTGACGCGAACGTGAACGCGAAGAAGAATGATGTCATTGAGTTCACGTTCACGCGTGCGTTTGTAGAAGAAATCTGCTTTAGCAAGTCGTTACTTCTCTTAACTTCCCCAGATAGCATCACATGTGTATGATATCATATTCGTTTAATACGCTTGCTCAGAACACGAACATCACAAACAGAGAAAGCAAATTAACCAGCCATGGACCGGGTCCATGGCTGGTTAATTTGCTTTCTCTGTTTTATCAAAATCACTTCGATAGTAACTAGAAAAAATATTTAGATTAAATAAAATGAATCAAAGCTTTTTCCATTCAGTAAGAGCATCCAGAAATCAGCCTAAAAATATGGTATAAAAGTAGGTCTTCAAGTTATGATTTTTAATGTTTTTAACACAAAATTTAATTATTATATCATAGATACGAGTCTAAGGAACGTGCATATTAAAAGATATGGCATTATATTTAGTCGTTTAGTCACTATACACAGGCAATCACCAACGTGAACCTTCCTGCCTAAGCATCGAATTTACCATTTTTGACGTATAGAACCCGAACGAATGACGTCAATACAGAACCTTTCCTTAACTCACGTTTGGACGTGAGGAACTCTCTAGGCAATCACCAACGTGAACCTTCATGCCTAAGCATCGAATTTACCATTTTTGACGTATAGAACGCGAACGAATGACGTCAATACAGAACCTTTCCTTAACTCACGTTTGGACGTGAGGAACTCTCTAGCGACGACTCGAAATGACGCCATAATTTCGTCATTCAAGCGCTCTACGTCATTCTCGTACTACTCGTTCATGTTGCTGAAGCTGTCTAGTATTTCCTTAATAATTTTCTGAATTATACTTGATGACAGCATCGGAAGTCAGTATTGAGTCTATGGGAGAAACGAAGTTCATTAATATCACTACGCCAATGATGTAGTCCACTAAATTATTCTCGATGTTATAATAAATTATCATAAAATGATAACAATTTTATCAAATAAGCTATAAGTTTCGAATAAAATTACTATATTAATATGATTTTAACATGTAGTAAATTATCTGCGTGTTTATAATATATATTCAGTGGTTCCCAACCTTTTTTTGGCCATGCTCCCACCTAAGCATCTCTAAAATCCTGATACCCCCATGACAATTTTTGTTAGTCAAAAAGTGAACTCCTATTCACGTGGAGGAATCCTAAAAGATCATTAACTTGGTCTAAATAAGCTACAAGCTTCCGAAGAACATGGCATCCATGAAGGAGAAAAATAAAAGAACGAAAGGACAGTTGAAGTACTGAGGAAGAAATCACTAAGAAATTGTTTAAAAAATAATAATATAAAGTGATATGATAAAACACCAAATAAAGTTTCAAAATCAATGTGTACATTCTGATTTTAATTTAAAAAATGTGTATGTCACAATACAGTATATATTTATATACTGTATATGAAGCCCCCTAGAATCATAAGAAATGCAAAACGTTCATTGTTAATAACAGTCTCGAATTACCCCCTTAAAATTCATGCGCCCTCGTTGGGAACCACGGTATAAGTAGATATAACGATTTTACTAAATCTGCCATTCACATGAAGGCACACCGCCATTTTTTCCATAATAAATGCCCCACCATAAGTCGTTTACTGATAGACATAAATGCCGACAATTCCAGATCAACACTTTACAGCTTATTCCATCACCTTGATTTTCGTACGAAGAGTGTCAACGTAACTATTGCATATGCAAATCGAAAATTTGCCGTAAAATTTAAGTATAAATAATCCTGGTTGACCAAAACGGCCCTTTTGATAAGGAATTAGCCAAATGGGTTAGATAATATTCTGTTAATTTTTCGACAGTTCATCGCAAGATGCTAAGAGAATTAAAACAATTCTTTAAGTATTAATAAAAAATAATAAAGCTATTTAAAAGTATATAATCCATTTCTATTATAACTTTTAACACGAGCGCATGAAAATTACAATTTAAATAAATAATAAAAAATGGAAAAACGGTAATAAAATTAAAAATTTTTATAAAAACGTTTTCACTAATTTTTATTTATGACAATATCAGAGACATGATGAAGACTTCAGATTTATCGGCTAATTAGTAAAAACTTTTTAATTCAACTGTTTATGCACAAAAAAGTGGTTAAATTATTGAAAATGTGCTATTTACACTATACTTTGATATCTAATGGCGGAAGGATACGCTATGTGTGCTAAGCACCAGACGACATCAATTCGTCACTTTGAGATGACAGTGACGTCACTGTCATTTCAAAGTAGAACAAATTATAGATAAATTTTTTTGTAGTAGGGGCCCGAATAATATTTTGTGGGGGTCAAAAATTTTAAGTTCCGCCATTGGTTACTGTGATTAAAACTTTTATTGAACAATGTTAAATTATTATAAAAAATTATTATTTGTTCGATATTGTTACATAGTTGTACGTATACAGTTGAATCTTTAGTCTGACACTCTGCGAACCGTCGCGCCGCCCACATGAAATTTTCATGTCACAACTTGTCGATGTGCGAGAGAGAGAGAAACTAACGTAAAAAATTGTCAGTCGCTATTCGTTCGTTGCGCAGGCGTTATAGTCGGATTAATTTTTAAATTCAGTACACTGTTTACTGTAATATAGTGTTTTTACTTTATCAGTGTTTGTTATTTATTTTTACGTAATGTCACAAATCGGAAAAAGTGAAAAACGAAAACACACGACATTGACTGTGGTCGAAAAGGCAGAAATAATTAAGAAACTTGACTTGGAAGAAAAGTTTAGTGATTTGGCTTCGTTTTATGGTATTGGACAAGCCACCATTTATGACATTAAAAAAATTGGGATTTTATTGTATTGGACAAGCCACCATTTATGATATTAAAAAAATCGGGATAAAATTGAGGGGTTTGTGAAAGATTTGAACAGAAGAGCAGTGACAGGAAAGTTTTAATAAACAGAGCATATTCATTTGTGTAATTGAGCAGTGACAGGAAAGTCTGAGGGGTTTGTGAAAGATTTGAACAGTAAGAGCAGTGACAGGAAAGTCTTAATAAGTGAAAGATTTGAACAGCAAGAGCAATGACAGGAAAGTCTTAATAAACTGAGTGTATTCGTTTTGTAATTCCATTTTTTCTATTGAATATCCAATAATCCGACAAGCCCCGGAATGTGTCGGATTAGGAGACTACTATTTCTAAAAATAAAAGAATTGATTTTCTAAAAAAATTTATTTTAATAGGGCCCCAAAAATCTCTTATGCCTTGAGCCCCTTAAGGCAAAATCCGCCAATGTATGGAGCCACATTGAAGGAACCAAAAAGCTGCAGTTTAGCCATCGTGGACAAACTGGTATTCGACATTCTAGAGATCTAGACCAGTGATTCTCAACGTGGGCGATATCGCCCCAGGGGGCCTTTTTGAAAAGGCTGAGAACCACTGATCTAGACTATGGTATTCGACATTCTAGACTTCATTAACCGTTTCTTAATTTAAACAAAGTAGACTATATAAAGTATATAGTCTACTTTATAAAAGTTAAAAAAACAGACGATGAAGATATATATGACTGAGAAGTTTTCTGTATCCAGTGTTATCATTCAGCAGGTTCATACTGGTTCACTCAAATCGGTTGTTAAAATTTGTCAGGTTTTCCCGAAGTGCTTGTTATGGAGATAGAAAACGAAAAATCACAATTAAATTCTTACAAGTTTGCTAAATGTTTTTATAATGTAAGTGAAATGAAAACAATAATAAATTACTATAGGAATAATTATTGTAGATTCATTGAAAGCCATACATAATTATTTGAAAATAATCTATTCCTTTCTCTTATAACTTCGTACAAGTTTGTTAAATAATAAAAATGTGTACCTATTTTAAGTACTGTATTATTTTATGATAGATAAATAATTAAAATAGATAGATAGTATTGTATTTTATGTAGATGTAGATAATTTTCTTTTTGAGAAAAACTAAACCGAATCTGTTGTTAATAATTTTAAATGACAACACACTCTTTATAGGCTATATGACTGTAATAAAAATTATTTGTTTCTGCCTTTAGTCTTTCTTTTTAATCCTATAATCATGATCATTTCAAAATCTTTGTTTCAACTCATTATTTCTCAACCATTTAAAAAATATAAATTAATTGCTGTATTTTTTAGACTTATAATTTGTAGTATTAATAGAAAATGCAATTTAATTTTTTCTAATAGAGAAAATTAAAGAAATTTAAGCCAATTCTAATTTTTCCTTTCTCTCTCAAATCAATATTATTAAAATTAATTCATAAGTGACATTTTTCTAAAATTTCAAATATATTTGAGAAAATTTTTTCTTTAATCATGGAATTAATTTATTAAATTAAAACTTCACTTAATTTTATATTATTATATTTCCTGATTGATATAATATATATATTGTCTAAGCATCGATAATTTACAAATAAAAGAATTAATTTTAATTACAGGTTTGTAATAGATTGCTAACATTCCAATTAACTCAAGGAATTGAACTGTGTGTTTTATGTGGACCAAATATTTCTTTATCTCAATTAGAAGAAGAGGTATGATATGTAATATTGTTTCAAGAATTATAGTTTTATATATACAGGTATCCCTCCTATAACACAGTAGATACGTTCCTAAAAAACACTGTGTTGTGTGAAACCGTGTTATGAGACTTGGAACCAATACAAAAAGGAGAGTTGCATTCCAAAACCAATTAAAAACAAATAAATTTCTTTAATTCCACATGAGAAACTTAATTTTAATTTTTTTCAAGAATATTAATAACATGAAACATAAAGAAAAAAATATATACATTTCCCACTGCTTTATAAAATCGCTGCTTAATAAAATCAGCCACTTTATGCAATCAAATCCTTAGGAATGGATTCAAATCAATGCAATACAATTGAAAAATCGCCGGGTAATAAAATCAACATCGCCACTTATAAAAATCATTCATTGCAAGTACAAAAACAAAAATCGCTTTTCTAATCAAATTTTTAATTCAAAGTTCACCAGTTCTTTGGTATTCCAACTGCAGATGTTCGATTAGTCCATATGAATCACAGAAAACGGGAGAGCGGGAGGGTGTAAAACAATAAAAGTAAGAAACGGGAGAGTGTAACAGTAAAAGAGTAATTATCGGCAATAACATTTTCAGAAATCCGAGTGAAAATACTGTTGTTGATAGTGTAATTAACATTTACAGTAATAATCACTTTAATCGGGGGCGACCGATGAAGACGAAATAAAAGCAGATGTTTTCGGTGCGTTACTCAGTCGATGCGAGAGCAGGGCTCCAATGCTTGGGTTTTCCCCTAAGATCTTGAGTTTTACTTGAAGTCTTGGAATCTTGGTTTTTATTTCGAAAATTTTAGAAAATCGAAAATTTTTAAATTGTATCTGTACTACTACTTTATCTGTAAAATTAAACTAATTTAATGGCATTACTATATCATATTTTATAAGTCTCGTTTTAATTATGTTGTCTGTGAACTGGATTTTGAAAAAAGGTGCAAAATTTTAGATCGCCGTTTTTTAAAATCAGCCGGTTAATAAAATCAAAACTATTCAGACAGAAGTGATTTTATAAAGGGCGGGCACCAGTATATCTTGTACAATAATGTATAGAAAAATATATTTAACTTTTAAACAGTTTCCGCATTGAGATAAAATAAGTGATGATGAAAAAGGCTCGTAAAAGAAATGAAAATAATTAAATTGAGACAGAAATGAGAATGAGAAAAGTTTAAACTTAAAATCTTAAAATTTTAATTACTGTATAAGAAAATAAAGGGCTTATTTAGCCTCTTTACAAAAAAAAGTTCCGTAATGATGTATCTAATGCTACTATTTTCATAATTTAATGAAATATAGCAATACCATACCATCGAAAAGACCATAACAATTGAATGCATATCATTGATAATATCTGAGATTATTGATGAAATACATTCAGAAATTTTTTCTATGCTACATTAAAAAATGCTTTAAAATGTATTCACTTTCTATGCTTCGCTTAGCTTTATTTATTTTGAAAAGTTACTGAAAATATTTTTCAAATTCATTTATCAATATAAATCCAAATTCTTTTCTCATCAATTTTTATACGACTATTAGGCCCCGCGCCCACATGCAATTATCAGTCGGTTAACTATTTAACTGTAGGAATGAGAACAAATGACTTCTATGAGACTGCGCCCACTAGCAATTCTTTTGTTGGCGGATTAAACAGTTTGTGACCTGTCACAAATTAAATGATCATCCAGCTAGGGTGTGACATATTGCTTTGTACCAGTCTGCGCCCACTTACAGCCAAATACAAACCAGTACGAATATATCTGGACAAAAATTTGTCATTCGCTTTTGAGTTTTTGGTGGGCTACATAAATAGGTAAGTAAAACATAAAACTAGTTTCATATTTATATCTGTAAAAATGAATATTCTTACTGAATACGTTAATATTTGATTATATAACCATAAAGAAATACACATTGAATATATTGTATTAGATTGATGCATAATTCCGTAGCGTTCTGATTTGGCCTGGCAATACTGCATTGCTGTTCATTTGTTTACCATTTTTACATTGTCACTGTTTACTTTGGAGTGTTGTCTTGTGAAATACGAGCTGCCAGCGAGATTGTTACAAACGATTGTTATTTCTTTGCTGTTGAAGATGGAGTGTCAGGTCGAGAAAAACGAACATTTCCGACATATTCTGCTGTACGAGTTTAACCGAGTTTCAAGTGCAGTAAATGCGGCTAGGAACATCTGTGAAGTGTACGGAACTTGGATTGATGACTTCCTAAACTCAAAATCAACAGATTTTTACAGACGGGGATCCAAAAACTATCCCAACGTTGGCAGAAAGTTATTGACAATGACGGAGATTACATTGTTGAATAGTTGCTTGCTTGATTTTGTCAAATTTTTAACTGAATTTCATAAATAAAACCCTAAACAAACAAACTTAACAAACCTATATTTAAAACGCTACGGAATTATGCATCAACCTAATATTTACTAGTAAGAGGAAATGGATACCGATGATTGGACCGAAAAATTTATAGAAACAGTTTATTATATGAGACTGATTTAGGCTGAAGTCATGAAGGAACATTCCGATAGGAATTTAATCGCTCAACTTTGGACAGAAGTTTCCCAAACTATGGTAGAAAATTGGTATAACTGACTTAGAAAATGAGCTGTCGGCCAACTGTTTAGTTGCATGTGGGCGCACGTCTCTATCGGTTAACTATTTAGTCGCTTATATGGGCAGAGACGATCGGTTGATCAGACGACTGCAAATTGCATGTGGGCGCGAGGCCTTATGCGCAATTTCGATTCTCTATGCTGTTTTTCTTTTTTTTTATACTGGCAAGTGAGTTGTAGAGATAATTTCGATATTTTTAACCAATGTAAAAATATTTCTATGACTATAAAAAGAATAATATGATAAATAAAAAATAAACATAAAAATACATTCTGAAATTCGTTCATACGACAATTAAATCCCAAAATAATTTAAAAGAAGCACAGAATAAATTTTTATCACACTATGGATCGAGTTTTATAATTATGTCGTCTTTTTTATATTTTCAGGCTTAATTAAGGAATTTATTTTAATAAAAAAATTGGTGACTAACTGTTTCATACTTGATCAATGATGCTTTCTTTAAAAGTACATCTTTTTTAATTTTTTATACTTATCATATTCTTTTTCTTAACTTTTATATTTATAAAATTGTAACATGCTGTATATTATGTCTATATCTTATTGTAAATATATCCATATTTCTTGCAGCTTAGGGAAAAGAGTACCGAAATTGATCTTTCATATATTTGAAATGATATTGATATAAAAAATCATTATCTATGATATCGGTTATTAATTTATTGTAATTAATTAAATATAAATTCACATCTATATATTGTATTCATTTTGTTATAATGTGATTAGAAATGGGTATTGAATTTAGTAATTCAGTAATCTTATTTAATATGTAAAATTTTTATACATTTTATTAACTGCGAGCTTTATAAAAACTATTATTAGTTATTATTATTATTAATGCTTCATTATTCTATATATGCTTTATTTCATTGACCAAATATCATTCTGCGGCAATTAAAATCTCAAATAATCTAACTTAAAGTGAACTTTATTATATTATAGTAATTTTGGGATTTAAACACGGTATTTATTTTTTAAAAGCGAAAAATTAATATCCAGTCTTGAGCCTATGATTATTATTGGTCCTAATATTATTATTGTTTTATAACAGAATTTTATAATGAAATTTTAAAAAGTTTTCAAAATACTCAATTTCTCCCATTAAAATATGAATAAATTCATTTACAGTATTTAAATTTATAAGCCTCGTGTGGAGTTGGATTTTTGAAATATTCTACTGCATATCAAATGCCCAATATTTATATGAGATGTATATTCTAAATACAGGTTCAAATCAAAAATCCAGCAACTTCGGGACCTGAGAATTGCCGGATTTTCGAAAATTCCGGATTTTTGATGTATATATATATATATATATATATATGTGTGTGTGTGTGCTGTATATATTAAACAGGAAAGAACTACTTGTACAGTGCATTAAAGAAATAAAATTAAACACTAAATGAAAAGCAAATGAAATTTTCAAATGTTTAATAACTATATAAAAGATTGTAGTTTTACAGAGTTTTAATTTCAACTAAATAAAATAGGTCCTCAGAATTTTACTTCAGCTAAATAAAATAGTTCTACAGAATTTTAATCCGTTACTGTATCCTCGGAAAAAAAGTTAAAAGATTTTATATAATGCCAATAAACAAAAAACGCCAAAATGCTACAAAAAAATTCTAACGCTAACCATGTCTTAAAAAAGCCAAAAAGAGCTCATTTGGCGTCAAAAAAGCTAATCTAGCAAACCTGGTTGCAAGCATGACCAAACATTTGATTCTGGAGTATAGGGCCGTTAAAACATAAAATGCGCCTCCAGAAAACAATAGCGCAACGCAGTAAATTTAAAAATGCGCTCCGACATTCATGCCGAAAAACTGATGGAACCGGAATATTGATTGCCGGATTTTTGATTATCAGCCTGTATGTTATTTTTTAAATGCAGAATAATTGTATTATACATGTAAATTCTTAAAGAGAATTTTGTTAGAAATTTATTTCTGATCTTTAATAAATAATCTCAATTAATTGCCATTCAGATGCAATAGAAAAGCACATTTAAACTGATTCAAAAAAAATTGTAATGGAGGAAAAAGTATTTCCGCAGAGTAATAATAATAATAATAATAATAATAATAAAATTAACAAATAGTTCAATGATTAACATAAAATGTTAAAAGACAAGAAGATATATTTATAGCAAAAACATCACTGATCAAGCATGAAAAGTTAAAGATAAAACTTTATCATAAAAATCGATGCATAACTAACTAACATAAAAACTGATCGATATGAGCATGCTCTTATCCTTTAAATTATATAATGAAACTTTAAAGTTGTGTAAAGGAAACATAAAACATGATCTTATCGTTCAATGTTTTTGATTATGCATCAAATTTTGTGAGAAAAATATTTCTTACACTTTTCATTGTTGATCAATTGATTTTTGATAGAAAAATTACATTTAACGTTTACAAGATGACCAAGAAAATTTTTAATAATTTCATCATGAATTTTTATGCTTGATCAATAATGTTTTACTAAAAATATATCTCTTGCCTTTAATTTTTTATACTTATCATATCTTTTTTTATTATTGTCTGAGAATATTTTTCAGTCTTCTTATTTTATTTTTTATTTTGAAAATTCAATATACAATATTCTGAATTAATTTTACAAAGAATACAACAGAATGTACAATAACAACCTGTCTTTCAATACTTTTTATTGTATTAGCAGAAATTTATTTTTACATCTAATAACCGTAATGTTTTCTAAATTTCTTTTTTTAAATGTTAGAAATATATTAACATTACTAATTTTCATATTTAAGATTTCATTCATTCAATCCCAATTATTATATTTTATGAAAATCAATATCTAAAACAAGTAAAAAAATTAATAATGAAAAGCGATTTAAATACCTAACGTCAATAAGCAATATTTCTGTTCCAAAATCTTTTTAAGATCAGTAAAAAAATGCGCATAGGAAAAAAATATATTAAAGAGTAAATCGTGGATTTTTATTAGTGTAGTTGCAATATGATTGTATTGAATATCTTAAAATTACATTCGAAATACTCTAAATTCATAAAATGAATCATGATCCAATAGCTATTACTCTCAAGAAAAAACACCAATAATTCGTGTAAATTATTTCTAATGAAAAGTGTTAGAAAACGATCTGGATATTTAGGTAAAGTGATTCCGAGTTATATTTTTAGATTGATCAAAAATTTTAAATTTATATTATTTCATTGTCGAATTTTCTGTTATGAAATGCTCAATTTAAATTATTATTAGCTGTATAAAATTTCAAGTTTCTTATCGAATAGAAATCTAGAAATCGTAGTGATTTACGGTACAGTATTTGAAAACAAATTTAAAAAAAAATTGTTATGTATAAGCTATTTTGTGGTTATAAATTATTCTTTTCTGTACAAACATTCCTGACTCGTTGTTTATTTGTTTTTAAATTGAATAATATTGAAGAAACGAAGAATTACTTCAGTTTCAGTTTCTTCATTATTTCAGCTTCATTATTTTATAACTATATATTAACTTTATTAAGGTTTATTTTTAAATTTATAAATCTATAATTTTCATTTTTATTGCAACAGAGTAATTTAAACTCGCATTGAGCTGTTATATGATTATAATAATTTGTATTTATAATATGTTTTATATATCATTTAGACTTCTTTAAATATGTTTAACAATGATGTAGATATTGTTAATTATATTTTATAATGTTTATGAAATTTTAATTATAAATTAAATATGAAAACAAAATACAAAAATCTGTTTTATGTCAAACACTTATATTATATTTTTTTGATAAATAACTGATTTCATAAGACTAAAATTCCCAGTAATTGCAGAATATGGAAATATTTCATTACATTTGATTTAAGTGAAACGTTTTCATAATTCTGTAATTTATCGTTATTTATACTGAGCATCGTGTTATTTATGAGAGTATACATTTAAGAAGACAACAAGATTTAAGAATACAAGATAACGAGATTGAACTTTCTGAGAAAATGTTTTGAGAGTAAACATTAAAATTTGTATAAAAAAATAGCAAAGATATTTTATATGGAAAAATGTTTTCGTTTTTAATAGCGTATCCATATTCCGAATATTTAATCTAAAATATTATGAATCAGATCAAGAAAATGTTTTAATGACAGTTTCATTTTAAAATTGATACAGTGGTGCCTCGCAATTCGACACTAACCCGTCGCTAAAATAATGTCGAATTGAGAAACTGTCGAATTGCGGGAAAATATTTCCCATATAAGACTATGTAAAATAGATTAATTCGTTATCAGTCCCCATCCCACTATCCTAACGGGTGAGGTGAGAGATATACACTATATTATTTACTTTATTATATGTGTTTTACTATTGTGTAACACACTAAATTACAAAATACATTATTTTATACACAACACACAATTCATGAGCCCTTGGATATTGGAATGAAGTCTTCCAACAGACACCCTAGCACCCATAATCTTCTCTCTCTGTTACAAAATATTGCCACAGTTGTCCTAGGAACGCCATACTCGAGTTACATTTTAATTGTTCTACCTTTCTGCACTTTATTACCATACTCGAGTTACATTTTAATTGTTCTACTTTTCTGCACTTTATCTACATATTTTATTCTTCGTCTTTGCTCAATCAAGTGTTCTTCTTTTTGAAATTATTCCTCTGGTCAGTTCTCTTCGAACCCATCCTTACATTTCACTAAAAAACTAATTATTAAAAATGTTTTACTATCTGAAAAACATAGAATTGAAAATTAATACAAACAACACAAGCAAACACCAAAGTAGCCCAAAAAGAACTGACAAATAGCAAAATAACATCACACAATTCCATGCATGCGTATGCGCCAATGCGCGAAACTCAAATGTTGAATTGTGAGGCACCACTGTACCAAAAAAAAAAACTTATGATTAATTCAAAAACTATTTTACATTTATAGTTAATTATATCACGTCAGTGACATCATGAAAAGTTATCTTTCATATACAAAACAATTATGCTGTATGTGCATACTGTGAGTAAATCGGATTTATTTTCTTATTACTCAAAAATATTCCTCGATTTTTAAATTAAAATTCAATTGTAAATAATAATAATAATAATAATAATAAAAGATCGAAAAATCAGTTAAATTTATCTTACATTATGATGTTTATAATAAAGTAATGCAAACAAATAAGATAAAGTTATGCAGTACAGTACTGTATTATGTTTAAAACATGCTTGAATGCTTTAGTAATGGAAAGAATCAAGACAATAAAATAAATATAGTATTAAATTTATAATAAATTCAAATAAGGATTACACTATTATTTACTCAGTTATTATTATTATTACTTTTAGTTTATTTTATCCCTTCATTACTACTAAATCTGTTTTCCTTATATTTTAAGATCGATATTTACTCTTCTAACCTTAGTTTGAAACAAAATACTATACTGTACATAAAATTATATTTCTCACAAGTCAGTAGAATTGCCAATTATAGTACATTATAGATACATAAAATGACCATTTACTATAGTTTTAATTCAGATATCTCAATAAAGTTTCGGAGGAAATCAGCTATTCTACACACGAAAATTTATGAAAACAAAGTGGATTGAAAATATTTTCTCAAATTATATATTAACAAAAATTTCTTGAAAATAAATATAAAAATATATATATTGTACTCCTTTTTAAACATTTAAATCTATATTTATAATCATTATAATTAAAGAAATATGTTGTTATAATATTTAAAATTTTCAAAATAAATTTGGTTTTAGCTTACTATTTAATTCAGTTATTTTCATAAAATATCATATTATATGATGATAAATCCATCTTAATTAGATAAATTATGTATTTTTAAATAATTCTCACTTAGTATGTTAATCTAGTTATAAAATCAAATTTTCAGAATACAAAAAAATATATAATAAAAAAAATAAAAAAAGAATTTCTAATCATTAGTTTTTATAAATAGAATTCTTAAAATTACATTGTGCAATAGTAGAAAAAAATCACCTATGATACTTGTTTATCTAAGCTACAGACGATTAAAACGCAGCAGAATAATACAAGAATCACTAATTGAAGTAAAACATAACTTATTCACTCTCCTTTATATCTGCATCAATGATGCTTTAAAAATTAAAATTCATTAATAAAAAAATTGATAATATTTTATTTAAATAAGTAATTAAATTATTAATTAATTAATAATTTAACTTGGTTATATGAAATTTTCGTTCACCATTAAAAGGCAAAATCAAATTTTATCTATATAATAATCATTGAATCTATAAGCTGCTAATCAGTGTTTATGAAGTGAGCCCAATTGTCCTTCTGGAATTCGTTTGTCAAAAAAGAATCTATAAGCTGCTAATCAGTGTTTATGGGTGAAGCAAGCCAAATTGTCTTTCTGGTGAAGATTAATAATTAAAAACTGTTTTTACGAACAATTCATTTTATTCTGTCCTGGTGAAGATTGATAATTAAAAACTGTTTCCACGAACAATTCATTTCTGATCGAGTTCGTTTGTCAAAAAACTCCGAAGTGAGCTCAATTGTCCTTCTGATGGAAGAATTGATATTTAAAAACTGTTTTCGTGAACAATTCATTTCATTAGTGTTATTTTTTTTTGTAGCAAATATGGAAAAATAAATATTTTTCCATAATTTTTGGACATTTTAAATGAGTTTTTATCTGTATTTTTAATATTTACTATGGTTGTGGGAAGGAGCAGGAACGAATTAATCAATTTTCAATTAAATCCTAAGGGGAATCGTCCCTTGGATAACGACGGTTTTGGTTAACGACAGTAATCCTGGAACGGATTACCGTTGTTAACCAAGGTATCACTGTGGTGGTACCTTGGTTACGACGTGTGGGTTGTTGTGTGTGGTTACGTTGTTGTGGGTTGTTTTAACCAAGATACCACTGTGGTGGTACCTTGGTTAAAACAACCCACACAATGGAAAATATACTTAATTAAAGCATATTTTCCATCAAACATAAAACTGCTTTCTCAGACATATAACCAAAAATGAAAAATAATCACAGCACTTACAGCAGTTCCGAAAAAAACATTTTTATTGCTTCACAAGTGAGGAACATTTCAGCTCTCTGCGGTTAAACAGTTTCTAACTGTAGGCATTCTAAGAACCACTCCGTTCACCTGTTGTAATTCGGTTTTAGAACAAAAGAGATCCAAGATCAATCCGCTCGTACTAAAGAAAACTAGTACTTCTCCTACTTACCTGGGCTAAAAATCAACGAGTAAAAATTACTACAGACAATCATTACGATAACAAAATTAACCGGGTACATACGTTAACGCATAGGTAAAACAAAAACAAGAATTAAATTGAAAATTGGGGGTAAAGTATTGAAGAGACAAACAAACTAAAATAAATTGGAAATTTCCAATTTTAAGTTAATTTAGTGTAATAATATATAATTGCTATATTATTGCTTTTATTTAAACATTTATTTAATTTAATGTATTTATAAAATTAAAATTAACTTTTTTTGCTGGAAACTTGCCAGTGCTTTCCTTCTACTAGTTTTCCAATATCTGGTTTCAAAAACTGAGAACAAACAGTCCTCATTATGGCAGATAGATGTTTATCAGTTAATCTTGATCTGTAAGCCATTTTATTTAATATCATGCATGAAAATAATTGTTCACATATGTATGTACTCCAAAATAGCATAAAATTTGTGCAGCAAACTTTTTAATTTCTGGGTATTTTTACCTAAATAAGAATATATTTTGAGAATTCCTACTTCTTGATATTTGTCTTTTAAAACTGAATCATTCTGGAAATAATTAATTCTAGTTGTATTGAAGTGAGAACTTTTTCAACTTCAAAGGAAAAAGGTCCAATAAAAAGAGAAAAATTTCTTGTAACTCTTTGAAATCATTAAAACATTTATCAAATTTTTTTGATTTCTTCAATTTTATCACAATATTGTGAAAATGAGCAACATTGATTTTGTGCTATAAACTGCTCACACGTCGGAAAACACGTCAAAACATTTGTACAAAACTTGCTATAGCATTGTACATATTCATTATTAATTGATCTTTGCCTTTCAATGTCATATTAAGATTATTCAGATGGCCTGTAATATTTGTTTAAAATGCCAGATCTTTTATCCACAAAGGTTCTTTTATAATTGATATATTTTCGTTCTTTTCATCTTTCATTTCAAAATATATAATTATTTCCTCCAAAAGCAGATAGAACCTCTTTAGGATCTTGTGGTAGGACAACCAATGAACTTTTGTGCAATAAGGAAGATCTTTGAATTTGGATTTTAAATCTTTAAGGAACGAAATAAATCGGCAATGGTTAAGTGCTCTTGATTTAATAAAGTTGACTGTCTTTGTTATTGTTTGAAGTACTTTGTCCATTTTTAATATTTTCAAACAGAGAACTTGTTGGTAAATAAGGCAATGGAAAGCTCTGATTTTTGGTTTAGCTGGGTATTCATCTTGTAATTTTCCTGTCAGTCTTGACACATATCCTTTAGTTTCACCCATCATTGATTTAGTGCTGTCAGTTGTTACAGAAACAAACCTGTCAAGAGGAAGTTTAAAGTTTTCTAAAATACTCCATATGGCATCAAAAATATCTTCAGCAGTTGTAATTTCATGAAGAAGAATAATTTCCAACAATTCATTGGTGATCTTCATGCTATTATCGCAATCACTAAAAAAACAGCAACTTGTGCAACATCTCTTACATCTGTGCTTTCATCAATTACAATTGAAAAGAACTGGACTTTGATATTTCCTGTAGTTGTGAACTGATATTATCTGCCATTTCAATAATTCTGTCTGCTACCATATTTCTTGGTAATGATATACAGTGGTACTTCGATATAAGTCTGCTTTGGAATAAGTCCAACATGGTATATGTCCTGTTTGGATGCAAAAATTTTGCTTGGCATACAACCTTTGTTTGAAATACGACCGACTCACGTGCTAGAACTTGTATGAGTCTGTTGTGTGTCCTCTTAAAAAATATATTCCTTATATAAAAGTTGCAGAGAAGTTCCACCCCAACAAAGCCCAAACAGTTGCAATAGCATTGTCTAGAACAGGGGTCGGCAAACTTTTGAGACTGAAGAACCAAATCTGTCCTAATAAAAATTTAAAAATTATTCAAGAGCCACAAATATATTTTTACAAATAAGTAAAATTTAAAGCAATAACAAGTTATAATATTGATTATAACTTTATTAAATAAAGAAAAGAATAACACAAAATTTACTGTCATTATTTTTAATCATTGTCAAAATGTTCTCAACTACCCCCTCCAGTCCCTCTGTATACCTTCACGCTCGCTTTCTCCTCCCTGATGTCATGTTTTGTGCATCTTAGTGCCACAAAGTTTTGTGAGAACTATAAAACAAATGAAAGCAAGATTCTGCTTTTCTCGGAATCCGATATTTTTGCATAATAATTTTAATCATATTACCAGGGTCGCCGAGAGGGGGTGACATCTAAGATTTTTATCATGGGTCCAGCATCAAAAAGGGCCCTACCCTGGATCTCAAAGTGTCACATAATGTGTCTGATTATTTGTTTAATTGTAATTTTCACACAAGTTGGCTCACAAATCTCCATGAATTTAATTTATGAGCCAAGTAATTCAAAAATTTGATAAATTAATTTTCATATTTTATACGCTTTTATTTATATTCAGTAAAAGAACAATAGTGTAAATAATAAAAATTTTTATTTTATTAAAACTTAGAAATTTTAGTGTTTTATTTTATTAAATATTATAAATTTTTTTAGAATAATAGGCTATTTTATATACCCTATATTAAATGAACATTCTCTACAGCTTTCAATACAGGAAAAAAGTGCATCATTTTAAAAAGTGATGCACTTTTTAAATAGGACCCAGACGACAGACTTGTCATGGGCCCGAAAATTTCTCTCGGCGACCCTACATATTACTAGTAATAAATCGAAATATAAATCAATCGCGAAAACGGAACCGATAAATAGCTCTCCACAAATATAAGATAAAGAAAAATCTTTGTATTCTAAACAGTTAAAATAAGAATTAATTATATACATATAAGAACCTGTAAATAAGTTCTTTAAATAAATTTTATTAAATAAAAAATTGTCAATTTTAGTACATATTAATTAATGTTCATCAATAAGCATAAATTTTTGAATTGCTTTGTTTGCTATATTGAAAAGATTTATTTGTGCTTCCATCAATTTTAATTTTATTTTATGATCTGATTCTTCACACTCTTTTAAATTAATGAATAGCTTTAATATATTATCAGAAAGAAAGTTCAATATTTAAATAGATTAGAAGAGTGTGAAGAATCAGATCATAAAATAAAATTAAAATTGATGGAAGCACAAATAAATTTTTTCAATATAGCAAACAAAGCAATTCAAAAATTTATGCTTACTGATGAACATTAATTAATATGTACTAAAATTGACAATTTTTTATTTAATAAAATTTATTTAAAGAACTTATTTACAGGTTCTTATATGTATTTATATAATTAAAATGAATTTTTCATTTTAACACTTAACAAATAATTGATCTTTGAATATTTCAGTTATATAATTCAATATAAATTATAAATGCCTTTGATCTTGCATGTTACCACAAACACTCATTCTTCTGTGGTCAATGCTACATTGCTTCCTTTTGAGGTAATCTATCATTTTTCCAATAACTCAATATGCAATCTTATTAAATCAGTATCACTTCTAAGATGTACCTATTTTTACTGCTAACTATTAGTACAATAACAAAACCATTGATAATTCTTTGAATCATGTCTGTAAGTGATGAGTCTAACTCTTCAATAAATAAGTTTTAATAATGATATGGTATTTCTAACCTAATGGCAACAACACAGTACAGTATTTGTATAAATATATTGTATAAATGTAATGTTTTTCATATAATCTATTTCAAATAATTACTCAATTTTTTTTCTTTTTCACAGATATTATTCTTAGATATTTTTTATCCTAAATTCCTTTACATTATTGTTAATAATTGAGAAGCTTAAAAAACAGAACATTTAATTTTAGTACAGTATTTGGACATGCCAACCAGTTTACTGGCATAGCTAACTTATCCAAACAATCACAAAGACTAATAATAATCTGCATTCTACGACAAAAACAATTTCCAAAATAATTGGCTTATTTAAATTATTATTAAACTTAACATCTAAATCCCCCTATTGAATTCTGAGATTTACCCTTTCTTATTCAAATAAATATTTTATTTTTTAATTTTAATTAAATGACAATATAAATTAGTTCATTAAAACAACAATTTTACGGTTGGGAGGAGAATCCAATATTGGGAAATGGCCATTTGCTTTTTTTAATTTATTTTCCATATTAAATTTCGAATTATGTAATAATTATCACTATTCTATTATGTTGCTATCGTATAAAAAATTGATACTCTGGTTTTCTAAAAATTAAATTTATTTGTATTTTAAATATATGTTTATGATAAACAAACAAGTTTTATTTTCATTATATACCTTTCTTTTTCTTTTTCTTCTTCTTCTTTTTTTTACCCATTACTTCTTTACATGTTGCTTCATCTTCAGCATCATCTGCTTCATTACCATCTAATATTTCAGCATTTTCTTCCACGCCATGATCTTCCATGACTGCCGCCATATTCGTTTCTTCTAGAAAAATTTTACTAGCGCCCTCCTATTAAATTTAACTAATTGAAATTTTTGTTTGAATTTAATTCTTACATTCTGTATACTATACATTACTTTATTTATATTAGTAATAAAACATTCATAATTTTAAAAATATATAGTAAGATATTAATAAAAATTCTTAGTGTAATAATTTAAAATTACGTGTCAAACAATTTTAATGGATCTTTACATTGCCAATTTTATTTATCATCTTTCCTATTTTCAAATCTTCATTTTTTGGGTCAACAGATGACGTCATATTCCATTATCTAAGAATACTGTATAAAGAGGTGAAACAAGCCCTTCCACAGGCTACCCACCCCTGCAGAGGGGTCAGCTGGATTGTGGAGGATGGGACTCGACAGTCGGGCCAGGATCCCATGATAAATATTTTCAAGGGAGCCCACCATGGCCGCCACCAGATACAGAATATCCCTCATGAGATATGCTGGCTTAACTAATCTAATCTAACCTTAGCCGCGTGAAAACGTTTCGGTTTTCCACTCTGGAAGGCCCGGGTTCGAGTCTCAGGTCCTATACCTTGAAAATATTTATCAAGGGGTCCGAGCCAGGCCGTCGATCCCCGTCCTCCACAATTCGGCTGACTCCACCGCAGGAGTGGGCAGCCTGAGTAAGGGCTTGTTTCGCCCCACCACTTAGTATTCTTCCAGAATAGAAAGTTGCTTTATCTCTTGACAAAAAACACCATCCTCAATCTTTTCATCAGTGTTTTTTACCGATACAAATGAATCGTGTGGAAACGATAATATAATCTAACCGTCGCGTCGGCCGGATTGGCCGCGTGGAAACGCTTCGGCTTTCCACTCTGCAGGACCCGCGTTCGAATCTCGGGTCCCACCCCTTGAAAATTTTTATCGTGGGGTCCGGGCCCGACCGGTCGATCCCCGTCCTCCACAATCCGGCTGACCCCTCCGCAGGGGTGGGCACCTGTGGAAGGACTTGTTTCGCCCCGCCACTTAGTACTCTTACTAAGTGGAAAGTGGTGTCATCTGTTGACAAAAAAATATATATAATCTAACCTTGTTAAGTTTTTCCAATTCGAGTATGTTTTCCATTCAATTACATTTCTGCATTAACATTCCAAATGACTATGTAGTAACGTGATAAACTCCATCTGTATAAAGTAGTTTCTAATTCTGAATTCAATCTCTTTGAGTTTCTCAGAAGGGGCCTATTGATTTTTAACCTTCACTTTCATATGATCTTGTGATGAGATCTCCTGAATGGTTTAATGCTGCTTTCCATCCAGCGAATACTAAAGCTAAGTTGACACGATCAAAGCACATTCGGACGATGCGCGCGCATCTATTCGGATGCTATTCGGACCGCTTCATCCGAGTAGAATAAACTAGGATGGTAACTAAAATAATCGGACCAAGTGGCGGCTGCCACTTGGTTCGATTGAAAGTTTAAGAAGGCGGAAATTTTTGAATTTTAGATTTAATGTGTCTTAAAAGTTCGTCAAACTAAATAGTGATCAATCGTGGGTGGTTTTTAAATGTATTTTTATCTTTATCTTCCACCTCACACAGAAAATTGGAAGAAGCGCCTAATTGCCACGCCTGAGAATCCATTCTCGAGTCCATAACTTCCTCTTTTTTCGTCTATTCTGTTTATTATTAATGCCACTGTCTAGCGCCTGCAGCCACGACTATCCCTTCAAGCCCGAGATCCGTCATTTCACCTCCGACTACAAACCGAATGCACTCGGAACGTAGGGGTGTCCAACCTTTTGGCTTCCTTGGGCCACATTTGAAGAAAAGAAACTTTTCTCAGGACGCACATAAAATATACTAATTCCAACGATAGTTGTTAAGCAAAAAAGTTAGTAAATAATGTATTATATATGATATCCACCCTGACAAATAAGCAAAATATCGTAGCATAAATAATTTTTGACTTCTTTTCGTTCAAAAATTTTTTAAAATTATTGAGCAGGTCGAGAAATTTTAATCATCGAAATTAAAAATATTTTAGAAAATGGAAAGAGGAAATGTAGATAGGTATTAAATAATAAAAACTTCATTAATTTCAATATTTTTTAATATATTTTTAGTACAAGAATATACGATAATCGATTACTTATCACAATTTAATTTAAAGATGACTTTCACAGTTTTTTATTAAATAATCAGGGTATCCATTGATACTGATCCCACACGTACTTTACACAACCGCTTGGCCATGTTATTACGTCGTAAAGATTTCCCAACATGCTGGAGATTTAAGTTTTTATCTAACCTGTCTTGCCCACCTCTTTATGCATACATTAAAATGCATAAGCACCCTATTGCTATCCGCCCCATGGTGGATAAAACTTCATTACCTTTAACTCCATTTGAAAAGAAGCTAGCAGCTTGGTGCAACCAGTTTTTATTATCCTACCCACTTACTAGTACGTCTGCGCCACACTTTATACATGATCTTTTTAGCTATAATCTAGAAGATGATATGATGTTAGTAGCAGATTATATCAGTCTATTCCCATCGATTTTGTTTGAACCTGCGTGCCTATGCCTCTACCGCTTCCTGTTAGAACATTCGTGCGGTCTAAACGTTTCGGCTGCAACGTTAAGGGATATTTCCCACCTTGTAGTTTACAACTTGTTCTTCACTTTTAAGGGATGTTATTATAGGCAAACAAGAGGAGTCTCAATAGGCGCACCTAATAATATCATATTTGATTTATATTAAGATTAAATTTATATTACTCTTTATGTTTAAAATATGCATATCGATTTATGTAATTGCATTTATGATAACAGAAGTTTCTAGAATACGGTAAACATATTTTACAATAGATTATGTAATTGTATATCTTTAAGGATGTTTTTGACGTTAACATCAAAAACATCCTTAGAGAGAAGATAGGCACCCCTATTTATAATCGATATTATATTATTTTTAAATGGTGCTCGCATAAATCATATGGTACGGGCAGTGGCGCCGATACGGGGTAAGTCGGGACAAATTCCCGGGGTCCGTAGAAAATTGACGGGTCCGGGCCGCCTTCCTAACAATAAGAATTTTTTCTACTTTTTTAAATTAAATTACTGAGCATTATAAAATACTGTATATAGCAGGGATGGCCAAGCTTCGTGTCATTAAGAGCTATATAGGAGAATTTCAAATATTTGAGAGCAGCAATCAGTTTCTTTTTGGGTCACTGAATGCCACATCAGTTTTTCGGTTAATCTTACAATGGTTTCAAAATTATGTATAAACAAATTACAAATATATATTTTAAAAAATTAAGTAGATATTTGCTCAATATTAATATCTTTCATGCTGTGGAGCCACATTGAAGGTACCAAAAAGCCGCATGTGGCTCGTGAACCGCAATTTGGCCACCATTGGTATATACTGTAGAATTAAAATTGTATTATAAAACCGTGTGGGGCCCGCAGAGCGACTGTGGCGTCAGGATATTTTTGATAGCCAAAACGCGGATATGTGGCGCTTTTGTGAGTAAGGATGGAAAGGAGGAAATCTCCAGTGATACAATGACAGACAACGATACGGTCAAAAAACAAACCTGGATCTTTAATAAGAGAGATTTCTTTTCAAAAACATAATTGGAGGATAAATACCTTCGTCAGTTTATATAATACAAGTCGAAGAATTCGTAGGTGTCGAATCTGGTTTAGAATCTTAATGCTTGTTTATAGTACGACGAAGCCAACGTTTCGTTAGTGCCTAGAACGTCTGTCACGCTGCGTTCTAATTTGCTTGTTTATAGTTAATATTATATAAACAAGAGTAATCTTTAAATGCCTCAATAAAAAATTCAGCATTGCTATTTGAACTAAGGACCTTCTTGATTTGAACACTCCTCATTTTGTATCAGATCGCAAAGCATTATGGTATAACCATAACGTTGAAACCTAGAACCAGTTCTAATTTCGCGTCGGTTACGCTGCGTTATGGATGACGTCGGAGTATAAACCTATGAATTGTTTCTAACCTCGATGTCGTCGATGACCGTCTCCGCTAGGTCGGACTATAAAAAGCCTTAAGTTCAGTAATCTCACAGTCTTTAGCTTATTGGCACAGAGGTTTTCACTATTCCCTTTCTTCTTTGTTTTAAAGTGCAGCTTTTGCAGATGATCGCAATTTCGGGATCGCATTAAATTGTTTGACAGAACAGATGTAATTCTCAGGATCAACTTCATAAGACGCACTACTCCTTTATCCTTGGGACTTTTTTTAGACTGCTTTCGGCGCACAGTACCTTTGCTTGACGGCATCTTCTCTCAGACTCAGACTGCCGTGGACGTTCTCTTCTTTCCTCTTTTCTCTCTTCTTTCCCACGTATTTTTGTTATTATAAAGTTTAACATTTCGTTTACATTATCGCGTTCCTGGCGACACCTGCACGCAATTTGATCTCGCGTCGTCGCCATGATACCTCGTGTTTCCTTGAGATTTATGTTGTTGTATATAAAATTCCGCGGTTAAACGAAACACGTTAATCGATTGCTTATCCTGTTTAATTTAACACCTTTCTCAGGATGTTTACATTTCTTTACGCAACTATTTTCTTTATTTATAATTACATATAATCTATTTCTTTTTTCTTCTTGTATTATTTAGTTGGAGAAGTTTCCACAGCGTCGAGAAACTCCATCCATCTAAACTTCACAATTTTTTTTCTCATCAACTGATCTATTCATACAATTAATGGTTCATCATAAGAGAAAATGCGCACTATACGATTCTCCACAAATATAAGATAAAGAAAAATCTTTGTATTCTAAACAGTTAAAATAAGAATTAATTATAATAATTAGACATAAGCATTTCATTTAAACAGAGAAGGAACTGACATACCGACAGGGACCACAACATATTTTTTAGAGGAATGGGATATATACAGCGGAATACATTTATAACGAACTGATAACGAAACGATTGGGACCGGAAAATTTTTTCGTTATAATCGACGTGAAAAGAAAAATTTAAAAATAAAGTTGGGATGTTTCCCAACGTTAGTTCCATGAGTCTATGATGGTATTCTTCGAAAAAATCGATATTTTAAAGATTTTCTTTGAAAATATAATAAAAAAATAAAATTCGTCGAACCTCAATTTCCTCAAATATTATACTTTTTAAACAGAATTTAAAGTGAATAAAATTTTGAATAACCTATGTATAAAACATATGTAGTGTGAATGGTTTTGATATCTTACAGACGAAAAAAGAAAAAATATACAGTGGATTCCGCTTAATTGGGCCACCGGTTAGTTAGGACAGCCGCGTAATTGGGCCAAATCTCAAAGAACGGAAACCAAACTAAAAACTAATAAGGTGGAGTGGGTAAGGGCGTACTTGGGGGAAACGCATTATCGGGATTTTTTTATTATAAGATAATCGAAATTTTGCTATTGATATTGTAGTATTCTACTACAAGTTAATATGGATCTATCGACGTAGATTACTCACGATGAATGATGCGAATCCAGTATTTACATCGACTCTTACAAACCACGATGAATGATGCGAATCCAGTATTTACATCGACTCTTACAAATGCCTTCGCGTCGGAACAGCAAAGAAAATGTTGACAGCATTTAAAAAGTGCAATAATTCTTAAGATAACTTCATATTAGTTGACAGCATTTTAAAAGTGCAATAATTTTTAAGATAACTTCATATTAGGAGATATTTTTTTAGTAAGTACGAAGAATACTAAATAAGATTACAGTTTATATTAAATAAACAATATTTTTTGACATTTCAAAATTTATTGAGAAAAATTCTGGTGGTTTACATTATGCAAACAATATTTTTTGACATTTCAAAAGTTTTTGAGAAAAACCCTGGAATCTTGTCCCGTAAATACTGTATTGTTATCTAGGGCAAGTGCGGAACAGCGCCATAGGGTAAGTGCCTGTTAGGCTGTTCTGGCCTCATAACGCGTTCAATTTAATTTTTTTACATTTAACATACATTTTACATTTTAATCTGTTTATTAGCTTCTTTTTCTAGCATATAACATGAGTCACAGCTACGTCAGAAAAACCAACAGGGGCGATTATTCAAAAGAAACGAACGGCATGCGAACGTTGTCCGAGATGACGACTGATAAATGCAAAGATATCAATTAAAATTTTCGTATAATAATTCATCTTATTATTAATAATAATCAAATTAATTACAGCACAAAAGTAGGAAATTAACATAAGTTTATTTTATTAATTTGATTATAGAATAGATAATTTAATTAAATAATTTGATGATAGAATAGCTGAAAACGTTTTCTTAATAAACTTATGTTAATTTCCTACTTTTGTGCTGTAATTAATTTGTTTGTTTAAAATTTTCGTTATAAACCATTTTTTATTCCATAAAAAGCATTTTGTTATATTTCACTATACCATCCCTCACATTTCACAAGGAGGACACAACCTCCATCCCCCTGCCTGTATGTTAAAGCCGATCGAAATCGGCTTTAACATACAGGTTGGGGGCCATCGAAAAGTGACTCGTGTAAAAGGGTTTAGATCACTATGCCTTCGTTTTTAAAAAAATCGAGGTCAAATGTCATGACGCCGGACCACGCCGCTTATATACCTAAAAAATTAGACCCTTTACAGTTAAACGGGGGGTATAGTAGTTAAGGTGCTTGCATGCGGAACTGAAGGTCGTGAGTTCGAGTCTCGTTTACATATTTTTTTTTTCAAGTGAATAAATTAAAATATTACTAGCAATAAAACTTCAGATAAAATCAAGTTTTTTTGGTCATAGTTACGTATAGGATAGCAACAATTCGATGAGTTGCTACTACCCCATACGTAAAGAGGTTTCGAGCGCAAATTAGATATCACCCGACGCATAGTGATTTACGACAATTAGAAAGTGAGAGAGATAAAGCGAAAAAGAGTCCGAACAATAATTGAAAAGTGATTTTGCCAAACGTAACTATGACAAAAAAAAACTTACTTTTACCTTGAAGTTTTATTGTTAATAATATTTTAACTTATTCACTTGAAAAAACAAGGTATGGATGCAGTGGCGGCTCGCCCATAAGGGCTGCAGGGCTGCATCCCTCCAAGTGTATTGAGCAGGTGGGGGTAACCCGTGATATACGTTTTTGTGATATGTATATCGTGGGCTGCAAACATTGCAGTCCGCACTACATATTTTAGCTACGTATTTTATTATACTCACTACGTATTTTATTATAATTTTTTTCAGCCCTCCCACAAAAATCATCCACGAGCCGCCACTGTATGGATGTGAGACTCTAACTTACAACATTCAGCTTCGCAGGTAAGCGCCTTAACTACTAGGCCGCTAGTTTGGTTGAAATAAATGCAGTTTTTTAGGCATATAATCGGTGCGGTCCGGCTTTATGATATTTGACCTCGATTTTTTTTAATAACGAAGCCATAATAATCTAAACTCATTTACAGGAGTCACTTTTCGATTGCCCCCAACCTGTAGGTTAAAGCCTATCGAAATCGGTGGGACGGAGTTGTCTTCTCATATTTCAAGAGTTCAATTCTCGTTTCTTTAACAAAGAATAACTCTAAAACGAAACAACCTAACTTAATTCGGTAAAAAGCATTTTATAGCAAATTTGTTCCTAATTCTGCTCGTACCAATAGGGTGCGAAAATAAACTTCAAAACTTTTTAACTTGCAGGTACGCTCTTACCTCGTTTCGGGGTTAAGTGCGGATAGCTGACATTTTGTACGATTTTGTCGCAATTTAATTTTTCAAAAAATGATTGAACAGTAATAGGTGTGCAATGTGATTGCTAACGACCCTGCCAAATATCTATACGATCGGTTAAAATTCTTTCGTTTCTCACATTTCAAGAGTTCAATCCTTTTTTCTTTAACGAAGAATAACTCTAAAACGAAACAACCTATCTTAATGCAGCAAAAGCATTTTATAGTAGATTTGTTCCTAATTTTGCTCGTGCCAATTAGGATGCGTAAATAAACATCAAAACTTTTTATCTTGCACGTACACTTTTACCCCGTTTCGGGTTAAATGCGTGATAGCTGACACTTTGTAAGATTTTGTCGCAAATATTCTTGCACGTACACTTTTACCCCATTTCGGGTTAAATGCGTGATAGCTGACACTTTGTAAGATTTTGTCGCAAATATAAAATTTTCAAAAATGATTTAAACGGTATTAGCTGTGGAATGCTATTGTTAACGACCCTGCCAAATATCTATACGATAGGTTGAAATACCTTCGTTTAAAGTCCAACTTTGTAAAAACCGCTGTGCACTTATCCCATTCCGCCTTACATTTAAAGCTTAATTGAGACAGTAGCAGAAAAAAAATTTTCAATTTTTGATATATTTTAGGAATTTTTCGAAAGTATGGCAACACTACGTACATTAATATATCATTACTCAAATAATCTGAAAGCAGTTATGTTTCTCAGAAAACCGTGAAACTTTCGAAAGAATTGCATTAATAAATATTTTTCTTAGGAAATAACTAAAATATTTATCTAATTTTACTCTACAATGTTTTCATTTAACGCTATAATGTTTTATAAATTACATATAATTCGATAATTTTATCACTTTTATAGTAAGTAATTTTAATATCTAGTTATTTTTGAAATGAATCGAAAATTATTTAATGGATAATGTTTCGAAATAAAATTCTTAGTAAAAATTTTGCTCGATTAATTTTTTTCTCGGTATATTATAAATAATTGTAAGAACTTTGTTGCTACTTTTGAATCGCTATAACATGTTTCTATTCTTTTTCTTTCGAGGATATGAGAACTTTCATAAAATATATACAAAAAAAAAAAATTATATGAATATGAAGATAATCCAATAAAAAAATTAAAAATATAGTGTTGAAGTTTAAAATTTTAGATATAAATTTTTTGTACCACAAGTTTGTTTTTTGACCACAGTTTTTAATGATGCAAAATACAGTATTTCATTAGAAAGGATATAAATACTGTAATATTGAAAAACCTTTATCTACATTTACTATCTGTTGTAGTTTGACGTATTTTATGGTTGAATAAAGTCACAATTATACTGTTTCTGTAGAAATTGACTTATGTTAAAGGTTTTCTATAGAAGCAACCTTTCGTTGAATTTGTCAACAGTCATTCAATGGAAACTTCTATTTCACAATGTTTTTAATACCTCAATAACACGCTACTGGTTTTTTTAATAAAAAAATCATGAATTTTTTTATGAAGTATCATTTAATTATTTACATATACGACTAATTTATAAATAAATATGAGAATTTGATAGAATAATATTTTGCCTCATTTAAACTAAAATTATTTGTGTTAAATTATCTGTAAATTTAATTTTTTTAATACTGTTTATTTAATTAAATAACAATATTAAAAATCTATGGAATATCTTATAATAATAATGTATACTATACTTTATAAACGAATGCTAAGTACGTATCTAAATGAAACTATTTTTAACATATTGATTTTAGTAAAGGGTTAAAGTCTGGTATAAATTTTTATACAATATAAATTTGTAAGCATAGATTAATAATTAATTATTTAATTGGAATTCGTCAGTGGAATTTGCTTAATTCAAATGAATTTTTAGTCAAACTCAAATATTGTGTATTATATTAATGCTAATAATGCTGGAGTATCAATTTCTCGATTAAAGAGGCCTCCATGTTACTTAATATCCTACAAATTGTATAATTTTTGCATACCATTTTGTTTCTTTGACAGAGTTGTTATAATTTTATTTTTATGTGATTTTTTTTGGAAACGCTTTGTTTCTTTAATATATTAATAATATTTATGTATAATGTTGTTAGCAATAAATTTTGTTTATATTGGATATTCGTTTAATTTTCTTACTTGGTTATAAGCAATTAATAGAGCTACTGAAAAGCATTAACATCAAATATCGAAAATTCACAATCCGCTATTGCAATTAATTCTACTGTATTTGTTTAAAATTTCAAATCCACATCATCTGAAAACTGAAAGAGAAAAATGTAAAATGTTTCTGTCTGTTTTCTATTCTATATTATTTTATTATAACAGAAAGAAAAGCGAACAACCATTTTATGTTTCCATTTATTGACCATTTACCAATTTGTAAAATGTTAACAAACAATTTTATTATGATCAACTTGAATTGTTTATGAATAGGCTTCAATGTGATATATTTACACTGTTTTTGTTTTGAATGTAAATATGGCGTATCAACCCCTTCACATTCGCGAATTTAGGTATTCGCGAGATAGCCTAAAGATAAGTTTTTAATTATAAATATAATTTTGTCTTCCAGTTTTTATTTACATCTCATTTGAATTCTATTATTTTCTATTTTTTTTTTTTTTTTTTAGCTTTTAAGATTAAAAGCTCTAATTTCAGTTTTATTGCTGAGTACGAGGCAATATGAATTACATAATGAATCAAAACAGTATAATCAGATAAAAATATTTATTAGTGAAATTCTACAACCGTGAGAATATTCAGAATACATCTCTCGCGAATGTTGATGGGCTGGTATTCTTTTATAATTCGTCTATACTTTCATATCTAGGCTTATACTTTTTTCATTTGCTTTCACACTAAATTTCGGATACAATATAACCTAGATCAGTGTTTCTTCATCGCGACATCATGGACCACGAAAAATATTCAGAGGTCCACAAATTAGTAAATAATTGAAAAGAACTAAGCGCCGAAAAAAATAAATACAGTATAGGCTAGATTGTCCATGATTAAGAAAAGTTATATAACCACTAATCTAGATGTCATGTGCCACATCGATAAAACACACTCTGTAATTGATGAATTTTATCTTAACTTCTTAGCAGAAGTTGAAAAGTTAAATATTTTTAACTTTTAATAGTTATTCAGTTCTGACTGAAATATAAAAACTCGAAATTGTGTTACTCTTCAGTTTTGCAGTACTCTTTCTACTTTATATCCAGATGATATGAATCGAGCAGAAATGAGATAAACTAAGAAATAGTGAAATACATTACGTGCAACGGCGTAGCTGAAAACTGAGAGGCCTACCCGCAAAAATGTCGATGGGGGCCCCCTCTTTTTAATTTATCGATATACTTTATTTCAAATGCTATCTAATCTCTAACACAGGGCGTCGACGTATATTTATAATAAATGTCGGCGTAAAAATAATTTGCTTAAACGTAAACCATCAAAACCCTGTAACTCTGGGTGTCAACGTTTATTTATAAGGATGTCGACGTAAAAAAAGCCTAAGATGTCAACGTTTATTTATAAGGATGTCGACGTAAAAAAGCCTAACGCCTGTATGTCAACGTTTATTTATAAGGATGTCGACGTAAAAAAGCCTAACGCAAAATTAATTTATATAAGGTTTAATATATACAATTAATATATGAAACTTTATACAGGTGAAAATAATTTTATTATATATACAAATTGTAAAACTTTTAAACAGAGAAATAAAATTACATTGATTTAAATGAATGCAATTTAACAACAAATTAAACAACAATTAAAATACATCAGAATTTAATCAAACAATAGCTGCACCCGGAAACATAAAAAATGTATGTGAAAACAATATATAAATTGTAAATTAGCGCTAACTAAGTTTTAGAGTTCCAGCTAACGAATGCCGACGCCCTGCGTTAAAATCGAGATTATTGGGGATTGATTGTTTGAGTTTTAGAGGTTTTTTCTTCAGGGTGAGTTGGGGCCCTACGAAGCTCGGGGCCCCTCCGCGTCGCGGGATCTGCTGACCGTCAGCTACGCCACTGACTACGTGTTTGGATTTTATTATTTGTCTTAATTCATAAATATAATTTCTAATGCTCGACGTTTTCTTTGAATGTAGATGACAAGAAATTCATTGAATTTGTGCAATAAATGATATTTTCTTTTCATTATTATCAAATGAATATATTTGAATATCCTATAATATATATACAGTATTATAAATATAAATAATTTTACGGAATATTTTCACTGAATTCTTTCACCCGAAATTCTTTGATAAAGTGATTATTTTAACAAAATTATTTTATTAAAAATTTTTACAACTTATGTGACTAAGATAAAATTAAACATGAGAAAAAGAAAACATCAAAATAATGAAATTAGAGTTATTTTCATGTCAAATAATATAGGAATTGTTGCTCGATCCTCTTTAATTTTGCTGAAACTTGGTGTGAATATGTATACAGGTTTCAAAGAAAATTTCAGTTCAAGAAATGGTGTGATTGAGACACCAGGGTTTACTTTCGGAGGTCATTTGTGCAACGAGAATTCAATTACGAATAATTTCCAAAAGTTTCAAATACGATTATTGCATAACATAACACTTATCATTCTGAATCTTTGTAAGCTTGTTCAGTTTTTTATGCTAAATCTAAAAATTTTATCATCAAAAGTCATAAGATCATTGAATCAAATTTGACCAATGTTGAAAGCAGAAATCTGTTTGACACTTCGAATTTAATTTTCTTTGCTATTATTGGAAAGAGTAGATTTTTAACTACAAGAATAATTGTCTACCAGTTTTGAGTCGAATTTCTTCAAAACTATAGCACTTGACATGTAATGACCCATTAGCATTCAAAACTAAAGTATAAACTACTAAAAATTCAGTGATAATCAAATTCACTCAAATGCATCTATTTTGTAATGCATAAGTCTGGTATTTTTACAAATCAGTGCTTACGTAATGTTACATGTATGAATAATTTATAATACCATTATGAAATATGATTAACAGAGACGAATAAAGCATACAAAATTCATATTCAATGTTCATTATTATATTATTGTATTACGACATGCATATTTCGAAAAACTAAACCTATTGAATTCATAATTATTTAATTAGCGAAAAATTATAAGAAAAATTCATGTCTTAAAAGCAGATTTTTTAAAATTAAAACACAGTATTTTCTTTTGAAATCCATTTAAATCAAATTTAGCAGGTCACATCACTTTTAGATAACTGATAACATATTTAATTATAGTTTTAACATTTAAAAATAGCAGACCTTCAAACTTGTAAGATTTTCTCTTTTTTAACTTTCGAAATATAAATGTTATATTTAATATTTATGAAATTCAATACGAATGTTTGCCATTGAAGATGACATTGATGACATGTTTTTAATACCTTGTTTCTAATCATTCAAAAATAACAGACTTGTACGAAAAGTTACAATTAATTCTTTTCAGAAATGATTCTTGATTATTTAACTGATATATAATTTTCTGAAATAGGAATTCAAAATTCGCTATGGATAAGTTCTAATTATCGTCTTCATGTATCAAAAAATAGATCTATGGGTATATTTCGTAAATAATATAATTATTCTACATAATAAATAATTAAAATTTTTTTGCTGTCAGTTTTGATCCCTTTATGAATTGCACTATAGTTATCCTCCTTATCCTACCAACTCTGACTGACTTTCACATGATGTAAATTGTAAAATTTTTAAAACGATGTAAATATAAGACAATCTATTTATAAATAACAAAATTCCCATTTCAATTTTTTTCAACACTTCCTCTATTTTTATTTCTCCTTTTGTTTAAACTGAAACATTTATTCAGGGTCATATTTAACATTAAAATTACTAAGAAACTCTCCTACATGTCTTTAAATAATATTGTAACAAGTTTAAAAAAATATTCGTGTTTTCCATATTAAGATCGTTATTCTTACATAATTTATACTTCAAGGCAACGGTCAGGAAATTCCCTTCCACGTCATTTTTTGGCCATTGCCCTGCCCAATTTTAGTTATTTTTTATTAGTAGAATTTCTTGAAAAACCGTCACCTATAAAATAACTGAATGGAAATAATAATTTAAGCAATCGTTAAATATTTATGTGAAGGAGAGTTAGTAGACTAATTTCTTACTTGACCTTTAAATTTTTAAACGACATAAAATTATAAAAATAATGTTTTTGAAATAAAAGTTCGATAGAAAACATCAAAAATAAAGATTAAAATTGGAATAGAGGAATATTTCATAATAAATCAAACATACATCTTGTACGTTAAATGAGTAGATTAAATACAACGACTAACTGTCTGAATAAAGGACATTTTCTAGAGATATACTATAAACTATAAATACAGCTGTAAAATTATAAACATAATAGTTAATTTGCGTGTTGGTTTCTCTTGATTACAGTATTTAAAAGAATTACGCAAATTAATAAATCCATAAAATTTATTATATAAGTTTACATTATTTTATAAATAATTAGAAAATACAGTAATTATAATTTATTTTATAATTTTTAATGTGCACATGTATGAATACTTGAACTTTATACACAAATTTGAACAGATTTGAAACCTTTGGAATTATAAAGTGATATAACAACATAGAATATTTCAAATAGATCAGTTCATAATATACAGTATATTTGAATTTCGGATAATTAAAATCTTAGAAATTATAATTGTTTGAAGGATTTCAATTTTCTTTCTGTGGCTATTAAATATTTAAACAAAAACATTTAAATACAGTACAATACGTTCGTTATCTTTTAAAAGGAGATAACGAACGTATTGTACTTAATAAGGATACGATTAGCATATACTTTATATTGTATTATTAATTTTACTTAGTATTTAATTTATACTTAGATTATAAACTCTCATCTTACATAGATTTAACAAGTAATCTCATTGGAAATCTGGAATATTTTCTGAATTATTTTCATAAATGTATCAGAATATAAATACAATGATATACAGAATATTTTTTTATATTAAGCATATTTTTTACATTAAGTCAATATTAACTTTTCTTCCCTTCCAGTTAAATTAGGCGCAATATAAAATTAAATGAAGCAGCGAAAATGAGCATATACAATACTAAAAAAATTGTGCCCAATAATAATTGATACATAGATTTTTGCTTCTTCATTTTATGCCAGAATATTCATATCCTTGTTTAGTTTTAATTTATTGTACATAATATTTACATAATGGTATTTAAAGCATTTTATATTTATTTATTTTTGCAGCTTGTTTTAATTTTGTTTTTTGCTTTTATTTATTTATATTTGAAAATATTAATTTTATTTTCACTTTTAGTTCTTTTTTCTAATATCTTTGAAAATAATTATAATGTTCAAGTTATATACTATTGTTTATTATCAAACTTAAAAATCTAAATATCGAGATTCACAGAACAAAAAAATTAATTCATTGATTTAGTTTTATAATGATAAGAGATAGCAACATAATATTGAAAATTGGTATTATCATGCTTAAATATCAATCTGATTTTCAATATTTCATGCGGACAGACTTATCGTGATAAAATTCTTAAGATTTCATCTGTAAAACTCTATACACTTTTTGAAATCTCATCCAATGTTTTTGAAATCTCTTCGGCGAACTTTCGTAATAAATCCGAGAAATTATATTTGAGAGCTTACTTTAAATCAGCCCTTCTCAAACTTTTTCACTTGGCGACCCCTTTTACACGAGAAAATATTTTCGCGATCCTGGATAAAGAGGTATATAAACTAGGAATACGAATTAAAACATTAGAAGCTATTATCAAAATTATATAAATTAATAAAGAACATAAATAATGATAATAGCACAAATAAAAATGTTAACATTTACAAAATATAGCGATTAGTGATTTATTTTAATAATTTTCAGATCATTTTCTGATTATTGCAAGATATAGATGGAACTTTTTCTTTCACTCGCGTGTCACTTGCCAAATGGCATCCTTTTCCTCAGCCATTTTTTGATATAAGGAACTGCATCAAATTCGTCTATAGATTTTCAAAACAAAAATTTCAACAATCGGTTCGGTCGAACCAGTGCGAATCGTCTGAAGAACATCACTGGATATATATGCCTCCTTCAATATGTATTTATCCATTTTGAGAGAACATCACTGGATATATATGCCTCCTTCAATATGTATTTATCCTGTGCAATCTGCAACCAATATAGAATACAGCTTATATTAAACGTACATATAACTTTATTCCAACATTTCTCAAAGTGCGATCCGCGGATCCCCCAGAGTCCACGAATATACTTATGAGGATTGCAAGTTTTTACGAATATTCAAAAGGAAAATATTCTATATAGGGTAGGGACCCACACTTTGAGGAGCACTGCTCTAAATGAATACTTTATTTTCATTCGAATATTCCTCATTTAGTATTTAGTAGTACTTCTCTACGCACACTTTGAGAAGCACTGCTCTAAATGAATACTTTATTTTCATTCGAATATTCCTCATTTAGTATTTAGTATTCAAATACTATGAGATCTTGCAAGAAAATAATAATAGAATGTTCAAGAATATTCTAATATTATTTTTCTTGTTAGTCTTGATCAGCGGCTTAACATCAACTTATGATCCCTCACAAGTAGCTCAGGAATTAATTCCCTCTTAGAAATTTCATGATATGAACGAATCCCCCCGCATTTGTGAAAAAGGAAAATAATCATTTCGATAATAATCTCAAATAAAAATACCGGTAATAATAAACTATATATGACTACTAGATTAGATTCTAATTAAATGTATAGATTAGTTTTGTTATATGTACTGAGAAATAAAATAATTCAATAGTGAAGCTCCTTTTTATTTAAAAAGAAGTCCATAGAGAAATGTGAAGTTTCAGAAGCACTAATCTATTTTATTATAGATCATTATCTATTTAATTTAATGAAATGAGATAACGATGTCGCCAAACGGATCCAAAAAGTAATTGTCCTACAATGATTAGTTATTCTACATTCATTCATGCATTAATAATGACAGGAATATTTGAAGTATTTGAATATATTGAGAACTATCGAGACTAGAAGCATAACAATGGTACTAAAACACTCACAAATGCGGGGGGTTCGTTCATATCATGGAATTTCTAAGAGGGAATTAATTCCTGAGCTACTTATGTTTTAAAAAGTGTATTTATTTATATAAAGAACAAAGATCAATCAAAGATATATTGCACATTTTATTCGATAACCTTTTGCCATCTTTCAGGTAGCTTCATAATTCCTTGTTCATAGAAGGACCTCTCTTTAGCGGCGAAAAACTGAACAAGGTGCTGATTTACAGCCTCATCTGAATTGAACGACATAATACACAAGGAGTTTTGAAGAGAGCGAAACAAGTAAAAGTTTGATGGCACAAGGTCATGCAAGTATGGTAAGAGTGGCAACACATCCCATCCAAGCTCCAATAATTTTTGGCAGGTAACCAAACTTGTGTGTGGTCTTGCATTGTTGTGATGGAACACAACTCCTTTACAATTAATGAGCTCTGGACGTTTCTGGATAACGGATTCGTTCAAAATATTCAATTATCGACAGTACACTTCTGAATTGATTGTTTGGTTCCTTGGTAGAATCTCAAAAAACACGACCTAACATAATGGAGCGGGTCGTTTCTTCGCGTCCTATGGCAAAAACATCGTCGACACACTATCGCTGCACTAATATAAACATCCATTCTTTAGTAAAATTGTAAGTAAATATCATCAGTGATAAATAATACATAACAATATTGTATTCGACAACACTAACGTGATGAGAATCAGTTATCTATCCTCGTGAGTTTGGCAAGTGTGCGTCTACTTAAGAGTCTACCGTTACTGTATCTAGCGATATTCATTTACAGTGTCGATTTTATTTAAAATTTTTAAATCTTTGCCAAGATTTCAAGAAATGATTTTACACTTTCAAGTAAAATTGCATTGCTGAATAAAATTAAAAGCCAGCCATTTAATTACAATTTATCGTGAAATAAACCAAAATCTACCATAGCCCGTCTCCTACAACAAGAAAATCAACTGCGTGAGGAGTGGGCATTACAGAATAATTCTAGGAACATTCAAAAGAAAGCGTTATGGAAAGGATCCAGAAGTCGAAGAAGTTCTACAAAAAGAAAATCAACTGCTTAAGGAGTGGGCATTACAGAAAGAAAAGGAACATCGAAAAGAAAGCGTGATGGAAAGGATTCAGAAGTCGAATGGAACAGCGAAAAGAAAGCATGATGGAAAGGATTCAGAAGTCAAAGAATTCAAAAGAAAGCTTGATGGAAAGTATTCAAAAGTTGAAGAAGCATTAGATCTGCGTGAGGAGTGGGCATTACAGAGCGTTTTCTACAACAAGAAAATCAACTGCGTGAGGAGTGGGCATTACAGAAAGATAATTCTAGGAACATTCAAAAGAAAGCGTTATGGAAAGGATCCAGAAGTCGAAGAAGTTCTACAAAAAGAAAATCAACTGCTTAAGGAGTGGGCATTACAGAAAGAAAAGGAACATCGAAAAGAAAGCGTGATGGAAAGGATTCAGAAGTCGAATGGAACAGCGAAAAGAAAGCATGATGGAAAGGATTCAGAAGTCAAAGAATTCAAAAGAAAATGTGATGGAAAGGATCCAGATATCAAAGAAGCATTAGATCAATGGTTTTGATTGGGCATTACAGAAAGAAATTTCGGGAACATCCAAAAGAAAGCGTGATAAAAGAATCCAGAAGGTGAAGAAGCATTAGATCAATAGATTTCTATAGTAGATCCAGAAGTTGAAGAAGCATTAGATCAATGGATTTCTATAGTTAAGATACAAGTCGAAGAAGCATTAGATCAAATGGTTTTCTATAGTTAGCGGGCAAATAATTCTAGGAACATTCAAAAGAAAGCGTTATGGAAAGGATCCAGAAGTCGAAGAAGTTCTACAAAAAGAAAATCAACTGCTTAAGGAGTGGGCATTACAGAAAGAAAAGGAACATCGAAAAGAAAGCGTGATGGAAAGGATTCAGAAGTCGAATGGAACAGCGAAAAGAAAGCATGATGGAAAGGATTCAGAAGTCAAAGAATTCAAAAGAAAGCACAATGGAAAGGATTCAGAAGTCGAAGAAGCATTAGATCAATGGATTTCGATTGGGCATTACAGAAAGAAATTTCGGGAACATCCAAAAGAAAGCGTGATAAAAGAATCCAGAAGTCGAAGAAGCATTAGATTAATGGTTTTCTATAGTTAGCGGGCGAGGTATGAATATCAGTGGCCCAGTGTTGAAGACGAAGACAGAGGAGATCGCTAAAAAATAATAATTAGGTAACTATTTTAATTAATAAAGCATTAAAATAGGTATCTAATTATTATTTTTTAACTATTATTTATTTACCTATGAATTACATATCTTATTTTATAATTTATTATTACTTCGTTTAATTGGGACAGCCGCTTAATTGGGCCAAAATGGCTTAGTCCCAATTAAGCGGAATCCACTGTACATATATATAGGGGCCCCAAAACCTGGTTCGGGTAAATTTTTTGATAATTATCAAATGAATAACGGAAATCGCAGAAGGAAAATATACACTTCTGGAAATAATTTATCTAATCGCCTATTTTCCGAACACCTCCGCTGTTTTGGAGTAATTAAAGATGTGAATTAAAATGTATACCATCGTAGTCATCTATAAGAAACAATCGCTTTATTAATGCCATAAAAATCTACCAAATAATTCAATGATCAATGGGGGAATCTCAAAAATCTGAACTTTCGCCATATTTAAATGGTTGAAGCTATTCGATTAACTAAAATCTAATTTCAAGATCGATTATAATGACCTGATTTATTTATTTAATTTCATAAAAATTATATAATTAAAGATAAAGAGTTAATTGATATGTCTTCAGGATCATATTCAATGATTTTATCATTTAATTAAATAGCATTAAAATTTATTTATTAATTAGTTCAAGATATATTTTATAGAGATTATCTCAGAAATTTAAATGTCCTCCATTTTTGAATCTTTGAAGTGTCGAAGTCATCTTTGATAACATCTTTGCTGAATTTCAAAAAAATCTATTAATTAGTTAAAAAATTATTAGTAAGAATTACAGCATGCGGATTTTATAATTTTAAAGATTATTGTGTTCATTAAAATTTTTTTTCTTTAGATCTGATCTTTTATATCTTGCGTTCTATTTTAACTGATTGTACAGCAATTATGATTATTTTAAATACCCTTTATATGATTATTTAATTATTTTTCAATTTCACCAACAGATAGCGCTACTGATCCGCTAGCTGGCGGAACTATGTGATAATCATATGGTGACAGCACATCAATTTTTACAAAACATTAAAAATTACTTTTCAAAAGAGTTATTTAAATTCATAAAAAATTAATTAAATATGAAAAATAAGAATTGATTCGTTTTTTTAAAGAAAATATAACAAAAATAAATAAATATGAAAATATATTAAGTTTCAAATAAAAAAAATATTGTAAGTAAATCGGTAGTGTAATTTATTTGCAATTTTATTCATTTTAAATGAATTGAATTTAATGTAGATGATGATATCGAACTATAAGAAATTTATCTATTATAAATGCTAAAATTTAAACAAAATATACTAGTGATTAATTTATTTATCTTTATAAATAAAGATAGTTAAATTAATCATCAAGATAGATCATGTTTTACTACATAACTATTACATTAGAAATACCCGATAGTCGTCGGGTATTTCAAATGTAATAGTTATATAATAAAACATTTTCCTTAGATTCGAAACTTTCAATTATCCTTTGTGGCAAATTTTCCGGTTATTATTCTATTCGGAAATTATCTCCTAAATTTTCCAAATAAGTACCGTATATACTAAATATATATATATATTTAGTATATATATATATTGGGTTATCGGAAAAATCATGATGCATTTTCGTAACAGATGCGATTATTCATTTTTGGAAGTACTAGAGTTATTCGCATCTATGTTATTGTTATGCCATTTAACAGCTGATAGTTTTAGCTTCATTTAAAAAAAATGATCCATTTTTTATTTTTTACAAATTTTATAACAAGTTGAAGATGGAAGACCAAACTTTGCATTTTCACCATATTTTATTATTTTACTTCTGTAAAGGGAAAAACGCGTGTCAAGCTTGTGAAAAGTTGCATAAAGTTTACAGTGGCAATGCTCTACTTCCAATAATAGTTCACAAAATTCTGTGCTGGTGACTTTGACCTCAACAACGCTCCTTAGTCAAATACAGAAATAAATTATAAAGAAATAATATACAATTTATTTTCATATTTGAAAATATTTTTTTAAGTATGAATTCTATACTTACCATTGTTACAGATTAATAAAATTGTGAGAATTTGATATCTAAAATTATACATGGTTAAATAAATGATGATAAAAAGAAATTAAACATTTATTACAACGCGCGGCTTTTATATTATTTAAAATAAAGAAGGAATTCCTTTTTTAGCGTCATTTGATGATACAATTTCCAAGAATAACTTATACTTCCTTTTTCATTACTTAATATGTTGACGTAATAAAAGTTAATTTGACGCCTTTTGGCTGGGAATCAAAACATGACATAAAAATTCTGTTTAAATATGCAAATAGAACAAATAGATTTACGATAATTTTAAAAACTGCTTGTAAGAGTGTAATATTAAACAGAAATCTGAAAATATGAACAATCTTTAAACAGGTCTGATAATTTGAGGCGATTTGTATTTAAAAGTAGTTTGGCTGTAGTGTCCAAGTATGGACCATATTTTTGTTTCATTAATTTTGGGAGGAAATACCGAGTCGCAGGAATTCAAAATAAGTGCGTCCTGAATAGACAAAACAAATACATTAATTCTAATAAGGCTGAAGGAGCCAATTCCCAGCCTCATAAGAATGAATTTCTAATCGATTTATAAGAGAAATATGTAAGGAAAATTTATTTTTAAAATTACAGTTTAAAATCAGTAAATTTGCCTAAAAATCATCGTGTGGAATGATAAAATTCATTATCATCCAAATCATGTTTACATACGTTAACATAATGTAACATTACTTAAAATATCTTAACAACAATATCTACAAAACTTAAAATATCCAGGAGATCATTTTTTTACCGTGTTGTACAAAATCAAGCACTTTTAAAATATGATATCTTTAACTGTACTTCAGAAAAATGGTCTGTTATGATAAGACGGGATTCTCTTGTTAATGTTTATTCTTTCTGATCTAAATATTACGATTGGTATTCGCTTGAATTTTTGTTCTTTCAGATAGTGTCCGATTTTAAAAAACTCGGAGTTTTATCTGATTTGTATTTATTTGTAAATAAATAAATAAATAAATTACATGTTAATTCTAGCTTATTATTGAAGTAGTAAGGAGCTTATTATTGAGATTGCTGTGTAAAAATGAGAAATACACTCAGCCCTCGATTTACACTGTAGATACGTTCCTGGAAAAATCGTGCAAACCGAAACCGTGTAAAACGAGACGCAGAATTCATACAAAATGGAAGGATATGTTCAATTAAACTGTAAACCGTGAAAATCGATCTAAAGAAAATAATGAAAAGTCGAGGATATGTTCTTTATAACCGTGTAAAATGAGATAAGGATTAAAGGTAAAAAAGGGAATTGGTTCATTAATTTTTAGAGACAATTTAATGCTTATACTTTTTCAATTTATTTTTGAAAATGAAAAACATAAACGTTAATAATATTGAATACACAAAAAACAAATTAACAATATTCCGTACAAATAAAAACAATAAAAGCATTCAAACATATATTTCTTTTAAATAATCGTCTTTACTCCTGAAGATTCTGTCATCTTGATGCTTCGTCCATAATTGTTTACTAATATCTCGATTAATTTTTCTGAACTGTTAAAAATACTTAAAGTATATTGTTAAACATTTTGCATTTTATTATATTTTTTATTGCTTGTACTTGTTGACAGAGTGAGACAGCAGGCGATGCTACGCGCTCTACGATACACACGTGGGACGCGTCGAGTTATGTCTATTGGTTTCTTCTTTGTCGCTCGTAGTATCGCATCGTACAGCGTCGCGTCGCTTGTACTTTTTACTGTAAAACTCGGAAAAAAAGAATTCTTCAAAGTTTTGCAAGATAATTCTGTATTTAAAAGCATCAGAGAGATAATCTTTAAGTAAACGATTAGACATTAGAGAGAAGATCTTTTTAGATTTTATCATCATTAATTTTTCCAAATGAAATTAAGCTGATAAATTTTTTTATCTGTTTAATTCTAATATGTTTGGCTGTTATTGAAATTCCAAAAGCATGAAATATCTCTCAGCATTATACTTTTATGATGTTTACAGAAAATTGGAAGGAGATAAATTTCAAAATTACAGATGCATCAATGCAATTACTGTATATTTAATTTCAAAAACTTTTTTTAGATTTTCTATCGTCTTTTCAGATAGTTAATTTCATACGAGGTCATTCACCTAGCTCAGTTTGTCTACCACCAACACAATTCTAAATATTGACAATATCTTCGCTTTTATAACTCTGAAAATATCACATATTTTTTATGGCGTTTATCTATTTTACAAGAGCTTTCACTCAGATTTTTTCATTATTCTATAGTGAATTTTTCATAATAATATAAGTTCCATATTCATTTTCTTAATTCACGTTTTATTGTCTTAATTTCAGAAGTTTATCAAAATGACTGGTAGACAACTTTTTCCTCGTTCACTTAAAACCATGTTCCTCATTTAAGCGAGTGAACACTACAAACTGTTCGATGCGATACCAGAAACGCGATGCTTCGATAAGCTACGCTACTAGCGACAGTCTGCACACGAGAAGCGCTTATATAGCATCTATTATGAAATATCGTCCCGTTATTTATCTACTAAATACCGATTATAGTAATTTTTCTTTCATGTTCCATAATACATTTTTTTTTAAATTTCGCTTGTTAGAAGTTCTGAATCGAACTCTATAGCCATGATAATTTGCCTCTGTCGCTTCAGAAAACAAACTAGTTTACATTTCAGCTACAAAACTGCGACAGCATGCGATGCTACGCGCCGCTACGATACACACGTGGACCGCGTCGAAATTATGTCTATTGGTTGTTTTCTGTCGCTCATAGTATCGCATCGTACAGCATCGTGTCGCTTACACATAGGACATGGTATTAAGAGAGATTTCATTCAATCTCACTGCTTTTTTAATCTTATTAATGATTGAATTCTTCAACATTTAGTTTGCATTATGCAACTTGTATTGCATTTTATTGTGATTTCAATTATTAATGCAGCAAGACTAAGATTATTGCCTTTCTTAGTCCGTGTCCCACATTCAAGCGATGCGACTCTGTACGATTGATATTACGAGCGACAGAAAACAAACCAATAGACAACCTCGACGCGTCGCACGTGTGTATTATAATGCCGCGTAGCATCGCCTACTATCGCTCTCTGCAGCTGAAATATAAACCAGTTTTGACTCTATCGCTTCAGAAAACAATTATCATAGCTACCGAGTTCGATTCAGATATTCTAATAAGCGAAATTCGGAAAACATCCTGTATAATGGAATATGAGAGATAAAAGTTACCATAATGGGCATTTAGTGAATAAATAACGGGAAGATATTTCATTATAGACACTATAGAAGCGCTTCTCGTAGGACAGAATGTCGCATGTAGAGTAGCGTTTGTAGTATCGCATCGTATAGTTTCGCGTCGTTTCCACGTGGACATGGACTTAACGAACTCCGATTAAAATAATAGCAAAAGTTTCTTACAATACAAGTTGGAAATGATCAACTATATCAAATATTCGAGTATCGTTACTTCGCTCTATCTCAAAATATATCTCGTAAAGGTCTTTATATCTCCGAACTAAAAATTCACCTATAGAATGTAATTCGGTACTCAAAAATTATCTGTTTTAATTTATTCTTTTTTTTCCCTTCCTTACAATATAAAAGATTTTTTCATTTCTCATTAAATTTCAATTTTTTATGGTTTGAATCACGAATTTAATTTTATTTTCAGATGAAGGATGAGTTTAGATTCCCATAAAATTTTTTCCTTCCTTAAAATGTAAAAGATTTTTTCATTTCTCATTAAATTTCAATTTTTTATAGTTTGAATCACGAATTTAATTTTATTTTCAGATGAAGGATGAGTTTAGATTCCCATAAAATATTTTGAATGATTCTCATTATCTAATATTCCTTCTTTACTCCAGATTAGTCATTTTTACATTTTTTTTTTTTTGTTACTTATGTAGGATACAATATTTATGAACATTATAAATGAAATATAAGATTTTTATATCGATTAACATGAGAAAAAGTAGAATACATTTTCAAATTCTTGTACTTTCCTTAGGAATTGTTTAATTGAGACTTTGAATATATATCAATTATACAACTGATTTATATAAATCATATCTATGAAGACATTTTTCTCTCAACTTGATATTATAATTGTATGTATAATTACTTACTGATTAGTGAATTTATATTTTGCAAGTTCATTAATAAAAATTCAGAAATTCAACTTTCCGGTTCTTTGTTTTATAATCAATGAATAATTATTGTTTTTCATCTTAGAATATTTTATTATAAATTAAATTATATTTTTTATTTAAATTTTTAAACTATATTATGCATTACTATATATGATGGTAATTTTTTTCAGTGTTCGATCATGTATGCACTTCCCTATCTGATTTTTATAAATAAAGACTACGAGGAGGCAATAGCAATAATTGCTCCTGCAGTATCATTGAAATTATCTTTATTTGAGATTGAAAAATTACTTTTTCGCCCCATGA